>JAQIXA010003973.1:0-12515 GCA_034699045.1 Nanhermannia cf. coronata Gr-Ori-00579 | reverse complement strand
TTTATCACAGTTATTATATCATTTTTACGAAATCCAAGCTCATCATCATCTCGTCTTTCAAAGTCTATAAAAGGTCATTTAAACAAATTAATTAAGCACTTTTGTTATATTTATGAAATTCAGAAATAAAATTTCAAGTGTTTCTAGTTCCTCTTTAAAGATTTCAAGACCTTAAAAATTCTCAAAATTTTAAATTTTTTGATAATTAAAAACTTACCGACAAGTGCCTTGGCTCTTTTCAATCCATTATGGATCCCAAAATTAAATCTTTCATGGTCCTTTGCATGACTTTCAGGGGTAAAATCGGGCTCTAGACTAACTCTCATGAATTTTGGATCCTAAAATAAATAATATTACAAAATCTTGAACATATTTTTCAAAATTTTAATCGTAAGTTAATTACATTTGCAATAAAATGTCTTCCGATTTGTAAAATGGATTCGTGTAGATCTACAATCAACTCTGCAAATTAATGAAATCAATTTAGGAATTTTAAGGTTATAGAAGTATAATTTATTTACCAGTTTGTCTAATATTCTTATTTCTAGCATCTTCGTTTCCCTTAAGGTCGCCAAAAAATGATTTGAAAACTGAATTAGCTCGACTTTTCCTCTCTCTTGCAGTTACAAGTTGGCGTTTCTTGACTTTTTTGTATTTATTTGAACTGTCTGATGAAGGTACTTGATTTGATTGTTTTCTTCTTTCTTCTTCTAAATTCACTTTATTTAAGCTATTTTCAAAGAAATCAATGTCTAGTAAATCAAAATCTTCAAGACTTGATGGCAAATCTGAGAGGAAATTGAAAATCTCGGCAGAATTTTTCAACTCAATCAGCTCAGCCTCTACAAAAAATGGAGTAAATTTTATTCCAATTACTCTGTAGTTGTTCAAAAGTAAATTCAAAATATTTAATAGCCTTAAATGCTTGAAATTTTCCAGTTTTTATTTTGTTTTCAAGTATTTTTAAAATTATTTTGAGTGATTTACTAACCTCGATATTTGAAAAGAGCCAACATGATTTTAAAGAGTAAAACATCACCCTCGGCAAATAATAGGTCCCAAATTCTCAATAGGATTTTGACATGAACGACTGAGGCAAAGATTGTCAAAAACCAGGTAAAAACAATGAGCCCTAAATCAATATCGTGCTCTTTGAGTAGTGAATCAACTTTTGGAAAATATTTTGCAACCAGTTTGCTCAAAACTAAAGTGTCGACACGAATTCCCACAAAATCTTAAAAAATGCAAATATTTTGTTAATTACAAATTTTTAGAGTGTATTAGTAAAGTGTCTATATGTAGTACCTGAAGAAAAATAAGTTTGAGGTAAAATGTTCTCAATTAAAGCTGACAGAAGCCAGAAAGTGTCCTCTTCTTCTAGCAGTAGAAGTAAATGAGCTACAATTGTTCCCATACCTGGAAAATATTCATTAAAATTCAAATTTTAGTAAATTTTTAAATAAAAAATTGAAGAATCCGGCATGTAGATTCATGAAATAAATGGAAAATTTTCACAATTTAGTCAAATATTTGATATCGAAACTTTGAAAATTTATGAAAAATTTCAAGACCTTGACAGTAGCCAACATCTGGATAGAGCCAGGCAATCGATCTCAAAACTCTCCTCAATCTCGAAATACCTGAAATAACAAATTTTTATTTTTATTTGATATTTAAATATTTAAAGGTCTAAAGTTCATTATTACCTGGTGAATCATTTTTGGAAAAGCAACCATTTCCAGGTAAAATTCTCAACAAATCCTTTTCTATTGCTTTTGCATAAGAAAAATATTCATTAGCTGTCGATTCACGTACAATTTTGTAGTAGGGTAGGTTTATATCGGAATTTTCTGAATTTTTCGATGACCTTTTACTGGGTGATAAGGGCTTGGCATCAGCACCGGAAGTTGAATTGAATTTCTTTTCAAGAGCACCAGATAATCTCATCCTGCCCACAAAATATACATAATTTGTTTTATACTTACTTCAAGAAACTGATGGTTTTAAATTTAAAAAAACTACTGATATACCATAATTGTGGTCTTAAAGAATGAGGAATTCCACCAAATTTCTGGCTCGAATGTTCAGAAGAAGAGCTCAAACTATTCGAGGAAGTTGAGGATTCTGTTTTTTCACATTTGTCATTTTTTCGCATCATTTCCCAAAGTTTTTGAGTTAATGGAAGTTTTAGAGGTAGAGAATCCCAGGATAATTCATTCACTTCATCACTAGCATGTGAGAATTCTATAGGTAATAAATATAAATTGCAAAATTTCTACTTTTATATAAAAAATATGAATGATTACCGAGGTAGGCCAGCCATTGTAGTCTAAAATTTGAAAAAAAAAATGACTAAAATGCTTGTTTTTAATTGAAATAAAGGTACTTAAGTACTTATACTATACAGGTAGTAAGGGCAGATTAGGGATAGTTTGGAAACGTCTTTCAAAGATCAAAATAACAAATACTGATATAATAAAAGAGAGGTCTTCTAAATTATAAAAAAGATTCCAAACTATTCCTAATCTGTCCTTACACTAGGGTTTATTATAGGTATACTTTAATATTATATTTTTATTATACTATTGATTGAAATTGGATCGATAGATTTGCCAAATTATGAAAATTTTGTTTACCTTGCAGCTGGATCCTCACCAAATGGAACACTTAACAATTTATTTGAACTTTGTTCTGGACCATCTTCTTCATCAATTCTAAACCCTAATTCATCATAATAGTTGGCATCATCATGATGTACTGTACCACTACTAGATCCAGAATTATGGTCAAGGACTTCTTTGGGCAGCATCGAGGGTGTTATAGCACTATAAGGTACCCCTGGTTTTGGACAAACTACAAAAAAACCGTCAAATTAACTATTTCAACTATTTTTTTCAATATAAATATTTACCATCTTGACAAAGACCATTTCTTTCCTGAGAACAAATCAAAATCTCCGAGTCTGGATCATCACAAGCGGACTCAACCATTGCGAATTTCTGCACATTATAATTCAAATTATCAGAATTATTATTATTGTAGAAATTGACTTGACTTGGTGGGATTATCGTGTGATTATTTTCCTCATCTACTGATACTGGTAGTACAGATAGATCTTTATCTACTGAATTATTCATGGTGATGATCATCTTAAATATTTTATACTACAAGATCTTATATAAAACTCTTATTATAAGATCAGGTGAATTCAAAAACACACAAGTTCAACTTTTTTATATTTTTAATAAATTCTCAAACAAATGTCAGTCAAAGAAAGAAAGAAGTGAAATTAATCCAAAACATTCGTCAGTATATATTAGTTATAAATAATAGAGCTTATTAAATCCATATAGGTATGCAATGGTAAAATTAATCCCAAAATAACCTTATTTTTTTGTATTTGTGTACACAAGTGTTTTTGGTACAATGAATAAATAAAAACAGTTGCAAAGAGATACAAATTAATATTCATAATCATAATATTTAAGTACCTAAATTGAAAAATTAGCTGGTACACAAATAATTTTATAAATACGAACGATTAATTAGCTCTAAAAAGTTAGAAATCTAAACAGAATTTTAATTTTTTGAGCTAAAAATCCAAAAATTTGTATTTTGCTTTGATTTAATTGCTACTTTTAAAGCAGGAAACTAGGTAGGTACCTACCATATAATTATATAGAGTCTAATCTACATTGCTCTAGATCTAAATGAAAATTAGAAATTTCTCAAAATTTTGATATTTTTGGTAAATTTTCGAGCCTTTCCGATGGCTCTCAGATGGGTTTAATAAGGGGATTACATAAATTAGAATTTTACTTTTCATGGTTAGTAAATAGTACAAAAAATTTGAGTATTTTGAACTTACATGAGCTGTCCCAACTCCAATACCCATATAACCTTTCCTATCCAGAGAATTTGCTTTTAAAATTGACTTGGCAAACTCCATTGTAATTGTTTATTGTACCCAGTAACAATAAAGACTTGAAATTAAAATTAAAACTAAACTTTATGTCAATATTTTGTTCATATGCAACAACTTAATCTTGAATAATTTAAGCATATGTTATCTTATTAGTAAATGAGTAAAAGACAAAAATACATTTTTTTGCACTATTTAACCGTATTTCAGAATTTCAAGTGTGTTTTTGTGTACATTTGACATTTACCATGTACGAGTACATTGCATATGATCCGAAATTTATTGATCGAAATATCCGACATGCGTTCTGTACCTGTCCTTATACTAGTATTCTAAGCCTTATCCAGCTTAAATATCCAGAATTTCCAGAAATTATTTCTGGATATGTACTAGTAGTATTAAGTAGTAAGTAATAAGTACTACAAGCTACTACTCATTTATTAAGTATTTAATTTAGCGGTTAAATAATAAAAATCCAAAATTTTGAGGTTTCCTTTGTGGTTTTCTGTCAGGTTAATTAAAGCATTTATTCAGCTTATTTATAAGTATAATTATAATTATGATATTTTTAAAGAAAATACTACCCTTCCTACATACTTTTGTTTTTACTTATACAAAAGTGCAGTATATCCTACCTTATACATATTAGTTGTATGAAAAAACCGATACAAATTTATTTTACTCAAGTAAAAAGTTAATTATTATTAGGGAGTACCTTTACTTATTAAATTACGATAGGTATTCAAAATCAAGGATTTCTAAACCAATATTATTAGCTAATTTAAAATTTCAAAACACTTTAATTACAAAAAATTGTAAGTACTGGAAATTTCCAGATTTCTTTGAAAATTTCTATAATACTTATCTAAATTATACTAGGATTTAATTAACTAACATTTAGTTATTTATCTTATTATGTAGTACCATAAATGAGTTGAAAACAAAAATACATTTTTTGTACTATTTAACTACAATGTAATAGTAAAATAGTAAAGCTAATAGCAAAGCTAATAGTAAAGGCTCGCACTTCAGGTCTTATATTTGACACTAATGAATGCTAAAAATGTGGGCAAATTTCTTAATAAATCCAAATTATGAATAAATACCTAATGAATTATAATTTTTAGACCGATTAGCTAACTAGCTACCTTTCATTTGGATAAGTATGATTTTTTTTTTTTAAATATTCAATTTAGAATACCTAAATTGGAATATATAATTCAAGTACAAATTTCCAATAATTTCCAATAATCGTAGCATTATAATATACATAATGTATATGTAAGCAATTGCTTCAAAAATTGATCATTTTATGCATAAAATGAGTACAAAAAAGTTTTATAATTTCAATTTTTATTTATCAAGTTTAAATCTTGTTTAATCTTATTAATATAAACCAGAAAACGATACTGATTATAGGATAAAGATGATCTATTTAGTATATACAGTATATTATGTTCCTCAGCTCTATAAGAATATAAACTTAGAAAAAAAATCATTTAAAAAGCTATTTTTTGCTAAAAACAGTATAATGGTCTGGTTGTGGAAAATTCCTATCAAAAATTATAATACAATTTAAATTCAAAACGGATGAAACGCGAGCTAATTGTAATTAATCTACTTAATTTTACCTAGAAAACAATCTGGAGACGCAATTGCTTTTGTAATGGAAATTTATTCTGATAAATTTTCGATTTTGATATCATTCAGTATTATTATAATGCATTTTACAATGAATGACTACTGACAAAAGAAATGATTATAAATTTAAGCTGTTTATTTTTCTAGTTCAAAATCTTTATAAGCTATAATCCTAAAATTGCCATTAAAATTTTATTCAGTCTCTTTAATGTCAGTATATCTACTTAAACAAGCTCAAATTAACCAGTTTTTTAATTAGATTTTTTTCAAGATGTATTTCAAATTAGACCAGATCATTTTACTATTTTCAATCTTGTCTATTTCATTGACTAAAGGGTTTTTAACAGGTTCTATATTTGGATTACTTGAAGCATGTACTGTACATACATTTTATAATTTATCCTTTGACATTTAGAAATATTAAAAATTTAAATTTTTCAGTACTTGGATCCACAACGACAACAGCAACAACTGTAAATCCATCAACAACAACAATGAGACCTGTTGAAGACCCCTCTGTTACAAGGTTTAGAGAATATTTACGATTAGATTCAAGTCATCCTAATCCTAATTATGGTAATCATATTTAATTATTTTAAAGCTTTTATGTAAATTAAATATATAAACTGTCGAAAGAAAACTTGCTATATGGCACTTTCCTATCTTAATTTTTCAAAATAGTTTATATACGATTACCAGCAGTGCATTTAGTAGGCATTTATTAGAAATTTTTAAATTTTTTGGAAAAATTTGAAGCTTTTTGCCATTTTTTTTGAATAATTCAATGATTTTTAGGCATTTAAAAAAAATAATTCGGTTATTGATAAATAACAGAATGTTTTAAATGAGTATTTTGACAATTTATCAGAATAATTTTAAGGCTTTTTTAACACTTTTTCAAAATAATTTGTTGGTTTTTAAACCAGATTCCTGTGTCAATTGGCTCAAAAACCAAGCTGTTGAAATCGGTCTTGAATACCAAATAGTAAATTTGCCATCACCAGGACTTTTCACTATAGTTCTAACCTGGCGAGGAACAAATCCAGAGCTCAAATCAATCATGCTAAACTCACATATTGACGTTGTACAAGCTGATAAAGTACTGTAACACGATAATATTTTGTTTTTAAATTATGATTTCTAAATACTAAATTGCCTGTATTACGTATATGGTAATAGAATAAATGGAAACATGATCCATTTGCAGCTGAAAAGGATGAATTAGGAAATATTTATGCTCGAGGTGCTCAAGATCGAAAGTCTCTTGGAGTACAATATCTTGAAGCCATTCGAAGACTTAAAACTCAAAATTTTACACCTAAAAGAACAATACACATCACATTTGTTCCAGGTTTCAATTTTTTAGAATTTTTAAAAAAAGATTCATTTTTATAAAGAAAATCTAAAATTTTGTAAACAGATGAGGAACTTGGGGGTTTTAAAGGGATGGCTTTATTCGTAAATTCTCCAGAATTTCGTGGAATGAATATTGGAATGGAATTTGATGAAGGTGGTGCTACACCTGGAGATGAACTTGCGGTTTACTATGGAGAAAGAACCGCATGGCGTAATACTAACCACAATTAAAGTAATTAAATTTTCAATTTTTGAAATTTTTGCAGAGTTCAAAGTGATTGCAACGGGTCGATCAAGTCATGCGGCTCTAATGCTGAAAGACAATGCTGGAGTTAAATTGAACAAAGTCATTTCAAAATTATTGCAATTTCGAACTGAACAATTGGAGAAATTGGACAAAAACTCTAAATTGGATACTGGAGATGTAACATCGATTAATTTGTCACAATTAGGGGTAGGTACGGGTATTTACATGACACAGTAGGGTACTATTAAATTAGATACATACATCTATCGACCTGAATATTAAATAGTAATATGATTTAAATCGAAAAATGTGGTCTAAATATTTCTTTATTTTATCTCGAAAATTAAATTTTGCCTTGATTTTGAATAGCAAAGTATTTTGATCCTTTATATTTTTGCTTTAAAGAGATCAAAACCTAGTTTTTCAGAGCTGATTTTGACTGATTTTCTTTATTGAAAGGGTGGTGTTCAACCAAACATAGTCACTTCAGAATTATGGGCCATATTTGACATGAGGATCAAAATCGAGAAAAATTGGACATTCACAGATGTCGAGAATTTTCTCACAAAGATTTGCACCGAAGCAGGCCCTGGAGTTCGGTATGAATTTATTCTAAAATCGATGCTTCAAGGTGAAACCAAACTTGTGGATTCAAACATATGGTGGAAAACATTCAAAAGGATTTTTGACGAAAGGTTTGCCCATATAAATTACAAAATTTATGGTTTATAATGATATTTAAATTTTTGTAGAGGACTTGAATTAATTCCCAAATTTTTTCCTGGAGCTACAGATGCAAGATTTTTACGAAATGCAAATTACACTGCCTTAGGATTCTGTCCTTTGCCTCGAACTGAACCCTTACAACATCAAGATAATGAATTTCTAAATGAAAAAACATTCTTATATGGAATTAACATGTATGAGATTATCATAACAAGAATGTCCCAAATTGAAAAAAATCATGAGGATTGAGACCTATACTTAAATTATTGCATTTTTTTATAGATAGTTAGTAGGTGTATCTTGTAGTTTTTTGTAGGATAATTTGTAATTTTCGAATCATAATAAAATGATTTTAAAATTGTATAAAAAGCAAGTCTACCTTGAATTCTAAAGATGAAAATAGATTCATTATTTTTTATACCTACAATACGAGTACTTGAGTCTTATGCAGATAATGTACAATCTATAGGTATAGGTAATAAAATTCATAGAATTTTACAACATTTTTATACCATAATATTGGTTAGTCATAATCATAATACATAGTAGTATGTATGTAGATACTTATAGGAATTTATGATTTATTGGCATTTGTATTATTTATATGGGTTTGTGCGGTTTGTATAAAGTATCTAAATTAGTATTCATAAAGTATACTCTTTTTCCAATTAAAAACTTTTCAATGATTTCAATTCCTATTTTTAAATTTTCTGGGAAATTAGATATATTCTCGAAAAAATTCTGGATTTATGCGAATTTGTCAAATTATAAGTTTACAAAATCAGTCAAAATTGTTCAAAAAGTTCAAAATATTGACAGAAAAGTAGATTTATTATGCATTTCAGGCTGGTTTTTGAAAAAAAAATGAAGAATCTGGACAAAATATCTATAAAATTTAAAAAATATCGAGAAAATAAAAAAGTATTTACTATATTCTAAGTGTATAGTATAAATATTTTCAACCTTATTTTACAATAGGTATAATGATGAAATATTGTAAAAAAGGACCCTAATTATATCTGTAGTTTGAGCATTATAAATATTTATATTTAAACTTAAGTAATTCATATACCTAATTTGAAATTTGGCATATTTGGTGACATTTAGCAATGACATGAAAGACATAACAATAGTCAAAAATACCAATTCTGAAATCTGTCTGAATTTCTTTTGTGCTAGATAATTAGCTCTATTTTTATTTTTACAATACTATAATAAATAGGTATATACCTATAGGTACCTACAAAAGCTAAATTTTTAAAAATTTAAATTACCTACTTACACAGTTAAAGATTAGTACCCTACCTATAATAAGTACTAGTATATCCTGTAAATAATAATAAGTTCCAAAGTCATGCTAACAGATCAATTGCATTGTCGTCAGTCTCAGTACTACAAATAAGGAATTATGCAATTATTCATTAATTATTATTATCTACGCATAAGTAATTACAATTACATTTACATTTTATCATCTTGTAGATATTTTAAAGATACTTTTATGTCTTTATGTATATATTTAGTAAGTACTAGTATTCTCACTTAAACTCATAAATTATCTCAAAATTCCTTATCCAACAGAATAGATACTATATATACCAGTAAAATCCAATTATATACCAGTACTATAGTAGTACATACCTATGGATAAAGTCAAACTTGAAATCCTTGAGAAGCCTTGAAAAATATTGAATAATTACACAGTTTTCATTACCAGCAAAGTCGATTTGACTTTTTTGAGCATCTGCATTCTGCAGGTACAGTAAAAAAAATTCAAATTTTTATACATTTTTATACATAAAGGTAAGCTTAATTTTGTCCTTTTTGTTATAATCACGCAATGTAAATAGTAAATACATAGAATTCTTATTAGGTAGGTACCCTACTTACTTATCAGACTTTTAAAAGATACCTGTTTTAAACATTACCTAGATAGTAGATACAGTAATAAAAGTAATACAAGTTTTAAGGCTAAAAAATCAAGACCTTTCTATATAGAATTTAAAAGTTAAAAGGCATATTAGAATTCAAAATGTATCCTCTTGATAATTTTGTTATTATTTAAATTGCCTCAAACTATAAATATTAGGTTTTACTTTTTATTATATACCTAGATAGTTCCTTTGTTTTGAAAAATATCAAATTATAATTATAATTATACTGATACTATCATCTAGGTACTTGTTATACGGCTATTATAGCTTGTATATTTTGAACTTGAAATAAAATAATAAAAATACAAGGTTGTTTTAATAGCACAAATGTAAAGTTAGGTATCTTCAAAGTAATAGTACATCGGGCAGGTAAAAAGCATTAGATACTTTTAGTTATCTTTTAGATTCAAAAGAATGTTCATTATTTCACTATTTTCTAGATAAATTCTAAATCAATATCGAAATACAATAGTATCTGTACTTTTAAAGGGGATATTTTTTGAATTTTATCAAAGTTTTTGGACTCTTTTTTGACTGTTTGAACGAATTACAAGTACTATACCTACTTATAAGTGAAATATAAAAGCTTTAAGTCCAAGTTTAGGCATTAAAAAGTGTCTTTTTTAAGAAACAAGGACATTTTCAAATACTTTCTTGAGAAAAATTGTAAAGTTTAAGCCAGGTAGAAAGAAGTTTAAATTTTTTTTGTATATTTTAAACCTGTATAAGTACACACAAGGCACTATACGGAGTATACTACTATCAGTATAAAGAAATTCCAATGTAAAGATAATAGTAGTGTCCTATTATAAAATCCAAGTCAGTTAAGCAAGTGTCTCTGTGTCAGTAAGGCAGTCCAGTCAGTTTTATTTATGTCTTGAGTACTCGTTTGTATCTACCTACCTTCTATAGGTATTTTTAAGAAAACCTAGCCTAACTTATTCAAGAGAATTCTACCTGTTGATTTCAAGTAAAAAAATCCCGTCTCACAAAAGGCTTGAAAAAATATTGGTTTGTATTTTGCCTTTTTATTAAATGTACTATTTAGTTGTACGAGTATATATAGACTTGTATCGTGAATTTGTGCCAAGTTTCTTCAAGTAAACCATATATCTACACATTTCCTTTAATAGATCAAAATAGAAATAATAAGGTAAATATTTTATCAATTCATTGCTAAAATTAGTGCAATTATCATCTGAACAAAATTTACTTTAACACTAATAAGGATAACAAGAACAAGGAATTAATTAGGTATTTACTGAATTCACTTTCTGTATATTACTTATGTACACTATAAGTAGTGTACAGATATAATACCTACGATATATTTAGGATTATTTCAGAATAGTTTATGTCTATTTAAATATAAACTGAAATTTTGAAAATCTATTTAATTATATAACAATTAATCAATAGATAGGTAGATAATCTAGACTTGAAGGAAGTCTAGATTATAGATTGTTAAATAACTTGTTAAAATTTATACTTATTGTTAGGTACATTGTATAAGGTAAGTATAGATGCTTATTTTTTGGATTGATATAGAATACAAATTATGTAGTAATTAGATTGAAATTTATCTAAATACATATATAGGGATTCTATTTGGTACCCTACATGTAAAGTTATTTACTTTAATACGAGATTTAGCTACCTACTTAATTATAGAAAATTTTTGAAATCTAATAAATATAATAAGACCATTTTATCATTCTTTAAAGTATAATATTTTTCATACATTCAATATAGTGTAACCCTACATAATAAATAATATTCTGTATACTTTTTCAAAAGTTTTGAGAGATTGAGAAATACAGAATACAATACCCATAAAGTACCCTAGATAACTTATCAAGAAAAATATTCAATTTAATTACTAGTTAGTATTGTTGTCTAATTGTTTGTAGTAATTATTAATGAACTAGTTAAACAGTTCGTTAAACTTATCATTTCATATTTCAATACAATTGAAACTTCAATACATAATATCTCATTTACCTATAGATATTTATAACATTTATTTACACTACTTCTACTACATTATGTATTAGAATTAGGTTAGGAAAATCCATAATTACAAAATTAACTACAAAATATTGGACCAATTTCCTCAAATCAAGTCAAAGAATAATAAAGGTTCCAAAATCTCACTGTAAATTTGCTCACAGTTTGAGTCTTCTTTTATAGTTTTAAATATCATTTTAAATCAATTAAAAGTTGTTAATTTTGTCATAAATTTTAACAGAAATTGCAAAAATGAACACAACAACAACAATAAGACCGTCTACTACTACGGAGAGTACATCAACTGATCCAACCACAATGTTGTTTAATACAAGTACATTTGCAACAATAGTTGCACCATTAATAACTGGGAATGAAACCGGAGAAGCAACTGTTGAACCAAATTATAATCCTGGAGATATCGCTTGGATAATGTGTTCAACTGCTCTGGTCTTCCTGATGATTCCTGGAGTAGGATATTTTTACAGGTAAAAAAACCATATTATCAATTCAATCATTTAAGAATATACTTTTTACCTGGAAGGGCAGATTATGGATAGTTCGGTGAAGTTATTGAAATTTAGACATCATATTATGGATGAACCAGTTGTATAAATTGGTTTGAGGTTATCCTGTGTATCTCTAGATATACTTATGTAATGTAGATAGATATAAAAATTTG
>JAQIXA010003972.1:0-12522 GCA_034699045.1 Nanhermannia cf. coronata Gr-Ori-00579 | reverse complement strand
TTCGATTTTGGGGCAAGGTGGACTATACAAATACAATATAGTGCCATAGCGGCAATTCAAAAAGTCAGAATGTTTAGCTTTGGAGGACTATAACATATAAACATGTCAAATATCTAATACTTATTTTGATCAGATTTAGTCTAATTTCTATATCATGCATAACACTAAAACCAAATTTACTAACAGTGACTAATATTAATCTTTAATAACCAAATGTTTTATGAAAATAATTCAATTAATTAAAAATTTGAAATTAAAGATATTAGATTAATCTTAAATCTAAAAAATTGAAATTAAAATTCAATTTTTAATGTCAAATAAAAGTTTAATTGAAATTTTTAGTTCAAAATTTAAAAAGCCTGTTGTGACCTGTAAACCTGTACCTGTTCAAATTTTTTACCTGTCAAAACCAGTACCTCCTTTACCTGAAGTTGCCAACCTTGCTTTAAGGTACTTAAAGCAAGGTTGACACTAAAAATTTATGACTAAAATTTATGACAAAAAATTTATGACACTAAAAATGTCATAAAAAATTCGGTTAAAATCAGATCAGTCCAGTACTTTTCAAAAAATCTCCTGAATTGACAATAAAGTCCATTAGCTAAGTTTCAATGGTTTAGGGTAGGGTTCATTTTATAAGTAGGTATATTATGCTAAAAAAATAAATAATTTAGCAAAAAAATTAATTTAAACTACTTTATTAGTTGATAATAAAATTTGGTCAAAAATTAGCTGCATAGCACCTAATAATATAATAATATAACTAATAATAATATAACTGTTATATTAATCAAAATATAGCTATTTTGGTAATTATCTGTAACAGAAATAAAATTTCTATAGCAGAAACAGATAATCTGTCACAGATGATCTTTTTCTGTAACAGATTATCTGTGCCCAAGACTAGTGATCACGTACTTGCAAATACCTATTATAAAAGGTTAAAATAACTGAATACCTAGTTTATATAATATGATTTAATATGAAATTGTGATTATAAAATATTTTGAATTTTAGCCAAAAAAATATTTTAAAAAGTTAATTTCTTTGTTTAAAGTTAAAGTCAGTAATAACTAAATAACAAAAATTTAAGCTTGAAAAATTATTTTTTAACTTTACCCAAATTCTGCTAGCGTACCATAAAAATGGGTCATTTATTTTGTTATTTGAAGTGTGAAATAAAACTTTTTCAAAATTGTAAATTTTCTTTGTGGATTCGCTATCACAATTTTTTGATCTCATCTAGATATTACAATCAAATAGGTTTTTCAAATGATACTTTTAGAAAAACAAAACTTTCGTAACACTATCAGTAGTATAGTAGGTACAATATTATGCAAGTAGAATTATAATCATAGGCTTATTCAGAATTCAATCATAAATTTAATTAACTAAACTATACAATATCCTCAAACTACGTGTCTTAAGCTTGTTTACTCAAAATCCGTTTTTATTTGATATTTTCAAGAAAAACAAAACAATAATTCCTATTTCTACAAAAGGATCTATTCGGCTTTCAGAGCTTTGCATGTTTAACCTCATGTTTGCATGTTTAAGGCCAGAAAGCCCATTAAAACCCGATGATATCCTTTGGAGAAAGTGTAGATAGGTAAGTGGAAATAGTTCCCCTTTTCTTGTGTCTTTGTCATGTCATATTACTGTTGTATCTCATAAAAAAATGAGCTAATTTTTGCCAATTTGATATTTGATCGTGACAAAAATTACGAAAATGTGGAAAAATTCAAGATTTTGCTCATATTATACATATAGGTACAAATCCAAAATGAACGAGGAAAAGAGATTCTTAATTGTAAAAAGAGGATTATGATTCTTATTATTGTGTTTGAGATATCCATGATTGAATTGAAACATAGCAGGCTTTCTTTATAAAAGAAATTTAATCAAAATTTTGAAAGTAGGGTACCTACATTTCAAGTGATCTACTAGAGGTTCGAAATTTACTAGAAAGTTTGACAAATATAATAGAGTGTCCCCTTTTCACAAGAAATGTCACATTTTTACGAATTAATCTGTCTTGAAAATCAATTTTCAAAGAAATTTTGACTTTACATTCAGGTCAAACCAAAATTTTGATCAAAATCAAAATTTTAAAATCAATCTCAATCATTTCATCTAAAATTCTTTTGATTTTGAAGCTGTCAAGTCTACTGACTGAATTCTAAAATTATCCAATTTCTCGGTTCTCAGAATGACTATATAAAATCTAGTAGGTGGACTCTTTATAATGTCACCTATAAAGAAAAATAGTTATTTTTTACAAGTTAAAAGTGCCGTTATAAAGACTGGACGTTATAGAGAGAGAGTACTACCATGTACAAATATGTGTAGTACATAATTGAGTCCAATTAATTTAAATTGATTTTGTCTCTCGTATCAAAAAAGTTGTTATATTTTGAACCTTTGATCTCTTTGATCATTTTATTCGTAGTAATATCTACTACAAAGTATAAGCATCTATGTATTACATAATATAAATATATTTCTTCGAATCAACGCTTTTTGATACGAAAAGTGGTCTGAAAAAACCGCAGACAACTTTAATTTAGGTAATTTCGAATCTAATGAACAAACATACTCAAAAATGCATAAATAGTGCTTTAGACAAAAAAATGAAATTTTTGAATCAACTTACACCATGATCATTATTTGGTGGTAGAACAAATGGAGGTGGTGGGGTTGGTGTTGCAACTAATTATAAAAAAAAAGTCAAAAATTAAAACTTTGATTAGTAACAGGTGTTTAAAAGTACAACATTTAACCCAAATATCTAAAAAAAAATTCGACATTTGAGTCAAATTTTGTCAAAATTTGAGGCCGATTATGCAAATTATTGATTGGTTTGACTTACCGACATTTCTTTTACATTCTCCCTTCTCATTAGGCTTACTATTCGAGTGTGTACAGATACAAGTACTGTTTAATTTATCAATCTCAGAACTGGAGAGATTTCGATTTTTTCGACATGCTCTATCTGATCCATAGCAAAAGGTCGCATCCTCACAGTAATCTTTAGAATTAATAGGATTAAATGGTCCATTCTGGAATTGACGAAGGAGGAGACCTCCAGAACCAGTCGTTCCCTGGAAAAATTGACAAAAAAAAATCATAAAATGAACCCATTTACCCTTGCTAGTAAATGTAGTACTTACTAATTATTAGTTCTAAATGTACAAAGGCCTAGTTAATTATTTTATTACTACAGAATATTTCTAATACACTCTAATAAAAAGTCATTATAGGCTCTATACTTTATATAAAGGCTCAATTACAAGACTTGTGAATTTCTAAGCATTTATTTGCTTAATAAAGCCATAAAATGTAGAGAACTTGTAAAAACTTGACTCAAAAAAATGCTTAAAATAAGTTTATGATGCAGTGTACATTAGCTAATCATAATCGTTAGTTTATTACTTAAATATTATTCTTGTAAAAAGGCAATTTGTTTTTATTCTACCTATTTTGATATTTTTGTATGATTAGGAATTTTGCCAAGGTATCTGACCTTACTGTACCCCTGGACTTTGAAATGTGACTTATGGAAAATCATATTTCTTACAAATTAAAAAATCAAGAAATACTGGTAGTAGCCTTTTTTGTCAATTTCATATTTTCTCGAAAAACCAGGGTTTTTGTCATACTAATAACTTTTCAAAATGTCCAAAATAGTCATTATTATATGGTCAAAATGCCATAAGAAACAGTAAGTACTGTTTAGAATCTTCCAGTAGAACTGGTGTCAAATTTCTTCAACACTATTTCTTAGGGCATTTTGATTTTGAACATGGGACAAAAAGCTTGGTTTTTCGAGAAAATATGAAATTGACAAAAAAAAAGCTTCCAGTTCTTGATTTCCAGTTCTTGGTTGTTAAGAACCTGTAAAATTGACCAAAAATGGTTTCCATTTTTTGGGTTCTACGAGTATTTGATGAGGCATTTTTTCCATAATGTCACAAAACAAGATCCAGGTCTGCTCCATTGTTAGTTTTTTAAAATTTCAAAGAAATTTTTAAATAAATCTCATAAAAATTACGTAAAATAATGTAAAAAATAAAGTAAAATTTTAATCAAAGAGTACCCTACCCTATGACCCAACCTATTTTGATATACTAAAGATAATGCAAATTCAAAAACTTTAAGCTAGAATTTTCAGAAAATTAGGACTAAATTATAAATTATATAATATTTTAGAAGATGACAAAAGGCCAGTTTTCTCCCAGCATGTGCCAAGTACAAGTATGAGACTATTAAATTAACGGGTCGCGGTGAAAATCCCTTCCTCCAAAATCCCCCCTCGAAAATCCCCCCTAGCCGAAATTTCCCCTAGAAAATATCCCCCCTCAAAAATCCCTTCAAAATATAACCTCAATTAAACCTCAATCTAATTGTATATATACGAGTATTCATGGGTATACCTAATTAAGTTAAGTATGTAAAATGTATTTAAAACGTTTTTAAAATGACATTTCTTGACGAATTAATAAAAAATTTGAAAAATTTAGATATTTTTGCATTATATTAAATGTAGATTTTAAACTTAACTTAAAATAGGTTAAGAACTAATACGAATACTCGTTTGCGCAATGCAACATATAGCTTGCTTTAAATTTTAGATTGATTTAATTGAGGTTATATTTTGGAGGGATTTTTCAGGGGAGATTTCGGCTAGAGGGGATTTCGGTCAGGAGGGATTTTCACCTAGAGCCATTCGGCACCTTACCTCAAACCGACACTCTTTTTGAAATAAATTCTTTACTTTAAAACCTTGTTCTATTCTATTTAATTTTATTTTCTTAAATTCTTTTAGTCCAATAAATACTTTTTGTATTCGTAAAAAAAATTAATTAATTAATTAATTAGCATTACAGTATATAATTTAGAAAATAGTAGAGATATACCAAGATTAGAAATTAACGAGGGTATTAGGTTTAGGTAGGTTAGGTTATTAAAGAGTTTGGTTTTGGTAGAGTATTGAGTATAGAATCAAGTAGTTTCTTAGGAAAATTTCATATTCTGGATTTTGGACTTATATGTACCTTATATATTCTCAAAATTATCCATAATATTGGTTCATTAAAAACTCATTTTTAGATATTTTTTTTCAGAAATACAAATAAGAAAATATTATTGTTATTATAGGGTTTTATTCATGGAAAAGAATCAGATTAACGCAAATGACCATTATCAAAATATATTCTTAATAATATGCGGCTTGTTACAAACATATCTGAATTATTTAGAAGAAAGTAAAGAGATAATTTAAAAAAGAACTTAAGAATATTATGTGTATATAAGATATATTTTAATTATGATTGACATAAAGACCTATATTTAGAAGGGTTATTCTTAAAATCTTACAATTAAAGTATAGACTTTGCTAACCTGTCAGACTTATGTCGTAACATGTTAAAATGCCATTAAATTAAAATTAAAATTCTGATATTTTGGGTTGGGTGTATATAATAAAGGTGTAGAATTTGTTTAACAATTTAAACATTTCATATTTCAGCTTCAACATTTCACTTACAAAAAAGTATATTGTTCAAATATACCTACCATAAATATTTTTAAAAAATGAAGAACCTGACAATTTTTTTCCTATGTTTTTCGATTGTACTTTGTATCGGACTATCAGGTAATATACAGCCTACAGTTAAATTAAATGTCTTCTTGAGTATTGAGTGTTTGTTTGTGTGACCATATAGTATCCAAACTAAAGCGGGAATAAAGTGATCCTCAATAGCTTAGTATGGTAAAGCGCCAGACTCACTCTCAATAGTGTTTCGGGCTGCATCGAGTAGAATCGCAAAAGTAAAAAAAGACTTTGTTTGGATGTATATGTTGCATATTCTTGACTTGCCCCTCGACGCTTAAGAAAGGAGTTTTGGAATCTCTCGTAGGTTCCAGGAACTCCTAGCATTGAGCGGAGGCCGATAGGTGAAGCGGTCTGTCTCGTATAGATCTGTGAACCTATACCACTCAATTACTAGACGGTCAAAAACCTGAGTGATTTTATAGTAGTATATGGGGGCAGTTTAAACAGCACAAACAAAGTCAGTTGTAAGTAAACCGAGTAGTCTGCAATTATTCTTTAATTAGAATACCTCAGCAATATGGTAATGCATATACTCGAGAACAAACAACAACAACAACTCGTATTTTAAAAATTGCTTTATTTAAAAAAAAATTTAAATCCATTTTTAAATCTAACTTGAGAAATTTGGTCGGAATTAAGCAATAGATTTAATTCTTGTTTATACCTACGGGTATAAATGAAAAAATTCAAACTCTTAATTTATTCTTATAGTTTACCATCCATAAGCTTGAAAATAATTTCTTAATGGATCACTTTTTTGTAGTATCATCGTTATATCATGAGAATGTTTAGCTTTTTCTTTGAATTTTTTGATTCCAAATTGAATTTCAAAAAATTAGGAAAAAACGTCCAATTGAATTTGAATTTTTTACATTTATACCCGTAGGTATAAACAGACACTAAATCTATTGCATATTAATTAGGACCAAATTTCTCAAGTTAGATTTAAAAATGGATTTAATTTTTTTAAATAGATAAGTTAGGTAATTAATCTTTTAGACCCTACCTAAATATAAATATTTTGTCACAAATCATTCACTACCCTAACTTTTAATGTACTTTACGTAATACATTATATAAAGATGAAAGTAAAAAATCCTTTTTAAAATTGTCATTAGATTTAAAGCAATGACTATTATTCGAAATCAAAACTACCAAACTCACCCATGTCTACCTTAGGTACTATTAATTATAAATAATTCTCACCAAGTGGTTCTATAGCTTTCATAACAGCTTCAGCAATTTGTCCTATTAAAATAAAAGTACAAGATATTATGAAGGTACACTTTTAGAACTTGAAAGGTACAAAAAATATTAAATAAATACTTACTTGTAAGCCGTTCTTGAACTATTTTTAAAATTTAGAGACAAATTAATATTTTAGATTCCTAAATCTTGAATTGTTATTTACTAATTAATATACTATAGTACCGTGAGTGAAATAGTGAAAATTGTGAAGCTATCTACTATTTAATTTGTATTTTAATTATTACCTTGTAATCTCCTTGAATAGACCTCCACAATCCTGGCCAATTTACTCAAACCAAGTACTTTGTTATTTGGCAAATAGCCTTTTTATTTAATAAAATCCAATTAAAATTCATTTTCATTTGCATAATAGTTTATTGATGCAATTACCGATAGAGCACTTTCCGTAGAAAGGAACCAGATGATGTTCACACATTGAAAACATTTCAATATCTTTTACAACAACCATCTCATCAGTATCCTCATCGAAAATTGCGTCATTCAGAACTTCTGTTTTATCCCGAAAAAACAAAAAAAAATCGATAATTTAATTAAATTTCATTGAAAAATTTCTATCTGTAAAAATTGCTTTATCTTTTATCTAGTCAAAAAATACATGCCTAGTCAATAACTACAGATATGTACCTACCTACCACTAAATGTATTTTTATTAGGTTTAAGTATAGGTAAGTTAACCTACCTAACTTTTTTTAAATTTCAAATTCTTTAAATACAATTCCATTATTTTCTCATATTTTTTATAGTTAAATCTCGTATAAATTCATACACATGGGAATTTTCGAAATTTTAATTGGAAGTTTAGATTTTCAATTTTGATGCTTTATGAACTTCTTTAATTTCCAAATTTTGAATTTATAACTTATACTATCTCAGTGAAAGATTAAAATTATCATAGTTTAAGTAGGCGTTGATAAATACCTTATAAGATAAGTTTGAAAAATAGCCTGTTGAATAAATCTGTCTTAACCAGAAAAAAAAGTAAAAAAGGAACAAGGAACTTCCATTAAATCTTGCTTCAAATATTTCTAGACAATATGATCCTTTTATACCTACTACCTTCTAGTACTTTTAACTTTTTCCAGACTCGTGATTTTCCTCAATTATCCCTTTCATACATTCCGTGCCCTACTTTTGAAATCATCCAACTATATGAGTATACCTTACTTTTTTTTGCAAAAGTCTAAAATCCATAAACTTGATAGAATTCTGTGATATTTCAAGAATTCCAAGCATTTTACGTTCAACACTTGAATAAAGTAAACAGAGCGAATTCCAGCAAAGGACTTGAACAAAGATTTTCTTGTTATTTAATTGTCAATAAATTTCGCAAGGCAGGAAAAAGTACTAAAAATCTTTCATTTTCTTCAAAAATAAAATCAATTTGCGCATCTTTGTCTATCAATATAATAGTACTAGTCAGTACATAGATATCATAATCATAAGTACTTAACTATATAGGTATAAATTGAATCTATTGTGATGTGATTTATAAAAGTGTTTCACTTTTCTCTATTCGGGCCATTATCGATTGCCCGAAAAATATATTTTATTTTTAGTCGATTTGTCTACGTCTTTTCTATGACCTTAACTTGCCATTTTTGGTATACTGATAGTTAAATGCTTCAAATAGGCTGTATGATGTATGTAATGTAGCTTTACTTATATTGTACCAGTTGCAGTACTAAAAGTATTGCAAATAATAATTCCAGTAGGACTTCAACAAGTAGTTTTTGTACTTTAGTTTCAATGCTAGTCTCTTTATAGTCCATTTCATTTTCAAAATCCGCCCATTTCAATGAAACTTTTACTGGTAGTATTTTATTTTCTATCTATACAAGTATCTGGGTATCTTTTATACATATTTTAGCAAAATAGGGGAGAAATGCAATATAAATAGTGCGAGATAGTCGTAGTCCACTTGACTTTGAATTTAGCTGGAAATTATTGGTTTCTTCCCACACCATTAAATTCAAAAGGTATATAAAGCTTTCATGGGGAAAGGCACTTGAATTAAATCAATGCATTTTCGACCAATTTTCAATTATTTTAAAACTACTGCCTAAAACTACTAGCTATTCTGTAGTACTAGAATTCAAAAACTAGAAATTTTTCTCTAATCCTAGCATATGTACAAAGTATATTATCAAATAATCCTAAGCAAGGTGATTAGGTATTATAAGTATGTATAGAATTTTACTAAAAATTCAATTTTTACTATTAGTTCTGTTGAATCTAATAATGATAATCTGTAAATTTTAGAAAGCTAGAGTACCTACTAGATTGATTGGCATTTTACATTTTTTTAATTGAGCCCAAAAATTCAAGATAGGTAGGTATTAGAAATTAATTAGAAATAGATTTTATCCTATTAATCAAGTACAGTTTAAGATCATTTAGGATTAAAAATTAAATTTTATTGAGTAGGTATATTTATACTCTAACGATTAGATTGTTCAGGGATAAGTACTATCTCTAGTGATAGTTCCTATTTAGGAAGTACATACCAGTAGATTCCGGGCTCCGGAAACAATCTTAAAATATCAGAAATTAGGAGAAAATATCGAGAAATCAGATTTGAACTATTGAACTTTAACTCGGGATTAGATAAATATTTAAAATTGTTTCTATAAAATATCTACCATTTCATTGTAGTTGTATTACAAGTACAATGTATGTGTAGGGTATTTAATCTAAAATACTCCCACATAAATGTAAATAATTTGAAGTAAGTACCTACTTACAGTATATATAATGATCTTGTATTTGATCTTAATCTTAATCTTAATCGTATAATATTTACATTCTATGCCAAAACTCTTAAAAGATCCAATTAACCTTTTCATTTTCCTCAGGCTAAATATTCCTATACCTAGCTACTTACGCTTACGATTAATATAATATGTAGACTAGCTTTAAACAGTTGATAGATATGCATTTTACTTTCAATTAATAAGATTACCCTCGATAGTTTGATCATATCCCTTGGTGAAGAAAAGCATAGCTTTTGCAGCTCTTTCGGGTGTTTTCACCAAACCAGGCCGACTTGGATTTTCTCCTAAACCCAACAATAGTTCTGAGAAAGCTTCAGCCATTTTTGGAACCTATTTTAAATACATAAGAATTTAAATAAGAATTAGCAAGAATTTCTTGAAAATGCTGGAAGGTATTTACTAAATCCTCTCGAGTTGGTGGCTTATGATCTAATTCCAAGTCATGGTGAAAGCTGCAATTTTTATGACCTATAAAAATCAAAAAATACGAATCATTAATTTTAAAATTTAAGCATTACTTTTGCTTAGACATACCACCTAATTGTAAGCTAATCCTAATCGTAATTAACAAAAAAATAAGTTTTCAAGTTGCATTATAAATATTGTGATAACTTGTAGATTTCATAACTAAACATCGTCCTATCAAATCATATGATTATGATAACTAACTGAAGACCCCGTTATCTCATATGAATGTGTTGATATTCATGTTTGACATTTGTAATTAGTACATGTTCTTATCTCTTATTCCTTGTAATATTAATTTAATACAAAAGTACATACTTTTAACATTCTACTCTACAGTTACAGTACATACTACTATACTCGTAAATGTATCTACTTTATATACTAAACGTTTATACTATAGTTTATACAGATAGAGATACTACTTTATGTACCCTACCTATACATTAGCTACTCACTTTTTTCAATTTCGTAATAAAATGCTTATAAAAGACAGATCATTTCTAAATAGTTATTTTCAAAAAAGTATCAATTTTATTTGAAGATTTTATCAATTTTTTAAAAATTAAAATTAGTTTTGGCTCAAATGATTACTACCTACATTATTGGTGATATCTACTAGGTACCCTACCTTATAGTTAAATATTTGATAGTACCCTACGTACCTTCATCACGTTCTGTTCTTGGAGTCCTAGGACTTCCTAAAATTTCAAAAAACGAAAAAAATGTAATGATTTCATTGCCTTATATCTATAGAATATAATACTCGTATTTTGCCAATTAACCTGGTGGTTCAAATTCCTCAAATGAATGTTTCAGAATTCCTGTCATTCCAGCTAGTTTTGAAATTCTTCGACCTTTGAGGTCAATTTCAATTGGGGCAGTCTTATTCGAAGAAGTGCCATTACTATGCCCATTTGTTAGCACTACTTGGTCAGGGCAATCTGACATATTTTTTCTATAAAATTATAAAAATGATGAGATAAAATACCTAAAATTTAATTGCTATAATAAACACAAATTACTTACAATTTTCCAAAATAATTTTCTACTTTTTGGTCCAGTTTCGATACTTTTCGACACTCAAATCAACTTAACTAACTACTTAAAACTAAACCTTAAGTAATCGAATCGAAAGAGTCGTAAATGTAAAAAAAAAATAGGCTAATTATAATACCAGTAGGTAAAGTCTTATACGAGTATTATGTAACTTAAAGTACTCGAATCGGATTGAGTATCAAAAAGTGTCTGGAGGAAAAGTTTCAACCAGTTTTCGCAACCCGTGCAAAAATTGATTTCAGTTTCAGAATTCCAGAACCTGATGATTCTGATTCTGAGTGGCTTTTAAGACGAACTAGAGCAAGTGCAGATCATTTCCAGAGATTTTATAAAAGCTTTTTTTGTGGAGAATATTCTATTTTATATGGATATAATAATACTAGTACCTACTAGTAGAGATATTACTACATATAATGTAGAGTAGATATGATATTGTAAATCGTAGTAGTAGGTAGGTGTAGAAATATATTTTAACTTTTACACTTATAAAATGGTACCTATATTATTATTATTTCTTATAGATATAGTATGTAGGGTACTGATATTTTATAAGTAGTCCAATTGATTCCCTACCCTTTCAATTTAATCAAATAGAGAACTGATCCAGAATCGAATTTATTTTGCTAAAATTTATATCGGCACTCACTAGCACTAGATATAAAAAGTAATTGGCTTGAACTTGTAGTACTTAATACTACTATAAGAACTTTAAACTCCTACCTAAATATATGTAGGTAGTAGCATTGGCATTGGTTATAAAAGTATCTATGTAGTAGTCTTTTAAGGTTTTAAAATTAAATATATGCTAGTTTAATCTAATTATCTCGTCCCAAAGTCCTAAAGTGATATTTGGTCACGTCAGTAGACAAGTTTCCAATGAGTAATATATAATCGTCCAGAATTTAATATTTTATGTTGATAAACACTCAATATTTAATACCATTTAATTCCTTAAATTTTAAAACTCAAAAATAAAATAGATTGTTAGCTTACGTTTGAGTTGAATCATACGTTACTCAAAGACTCAAACACTCCATATATTATTATTGTGCGAGCGAAGCGAGCACCTAATATTCAACTTTGTTTGTACTTTGTCCTAATGTATGTATGTATGTATGTCTGTCTGTACGCGGCATAACTCGAAAACTACTGGACCGATCTTGACCAAATTTGGTATGAAGGACCCTTACAGGTTCTAGTTGTACAAGCTCGAAAAAAATTTCAGATTGCCCCACCCATTGGGGTTCAGGGGACCCTTTAAGGGTTTCCCATGTTAATCAAATGGGAAAAATGAGGTTTAAGTGGCTATAGGGGTAATCGATGACGGAGATTCCAAATTTGATA
>JAQIXA010003971.1:0-12526 GCA_034699045.1 Nanhermannia cf. coronata Gr-Ori-00579 | reverse complement strand
CGATCTATTTTTTTGACCTTTTTTTTATCTTTTGACCATATCGGACTTAAGTTGTTCAAAGTTTCTTGAAAAAATGCAAAAGATGCAAAGGATATCTTTGGGTTCCAATGAGACCTTTATGCGAATTTTTAGGTTAAGTTTAAATTTAACAAAGGGACCTTTGGTAACTGAAATTTTTTAAAAATTTCGTAGAGATAAAAAATATGCACTGTATGAGGTTTAACATGGAGAGATCTTTTAACAAAATAATGAAATGACGAATCTCATTTTTCATTCCAAAATTCCAAATCAAAATCCAAAATCTCGTAAAAATCTTCAATCATCAAATCACCGCCTTTTATTACCCGCTAGTATTGTCAAGTTAGTATCTTGGATATTAGTATAAAAATATCCATTTTCAAAGTATTTGTCATCGGTGATGTGATAAGATAGTAGTAAAAACGATGGTATGTATAGTAGGATAGGATGGTATATAAGTAAGGGCAAAAGCCGAAAACACATGTATCTCTTAATCTGTTGGGGGGAATTCTGTGAGACAAATGACAAGTCAAGACTCAAAGATTCAAGAAAAAGTAATTTTGGAGATTTAGCCAGAGTTTAAGTAGCTGGAGAAAGATCTATATCCAATATATCTGTACATACTTAGATACGAGTAAAAAGAGCTTCAAAATTACATTTAGACATACTAACACTAACAGATACCATTTCAAAATGTACAAAAAACCCATAGGTTCATATACCAAGTCTATGGGTAGATAAGGGATAGTTCAGAAAAGTTTTTAAAATTGTAGAAAGCCTGTTTTCTCATATTTCAGTTGTGATTTTGTATCAAAATTTGTTTGAGGCTACCTTTTCATATAGAAAACTGGTTCATTCGACAACAGACTGTTCAAATTTCAAAAACTTTGCTAAAATTGTCAAATTACTGATAAAATCAAAACAATAATTAGTAAATTTTGATAGGTTTAAAATCTTAGAGGATTTTGAAATTTTTTCAAGAAAAATATAATGAAAAATAATCTATTTAAATTTTTAAGACCAATTTTACCATTTTAAATTCTATTTAGCCTCAAGATATACAACATTTTTCGAAACTTGCAATTTTTTCAGAAATTTAAAAAAAAGTTGTTAGTTTTAGGGTTCACCTTTCAAAATCTTGAGAATTTCTTAGTTAATGTGTTAAGATAGGACTTTTACTAAAAAATTACAAAAATTGAGATGATTATTCAGTAGATGATAGCTTATGAATATGAATTTGAATATGAAATGAAGTTGAAGGTTAAAAAAGTGAAATACTTGTTACAAGTTCTATTGAGATTTTTAAATTTTTGACAGTTTTGAACAAAAAACAAGTGTAAAACCTAATATGTATTACAAATCAAAATTCTTAAAAATTCAAAGACTCCAAAGGATCTCTTCGGCCTTCAGGCCTTTGCTATGCTAAACTTCATATAAAGGCCAGAAAGCCTATTAGAACTAAAGATATCCTTTCAAAAATATTTCCAAATTATCCCTAATCTACCCCTGGATACATGTTAATAGTATATGTAGGTATATTTAGAAATAAGAAATAAGTCGAGGGATTGAAAAACAAATGAAGAATCGAGTGAGTAAGAAATTGAAAATTCGAATTGGGAGTTGAAAGAAATACTCACGACACAATGTATAAATCTAAATATTGCTACTACTACTACTACTCCAAGTATCTTGCTTATGTAATACTTAAGGTATATAGACACAATGTCATAGGTCAAAAAAGGTCAATTTTTAAATAAAAAGTAGCAGTAGGGTAAATATATCTTCAACCATATTTTGTCATGTCAAAATATCAATGGTTCATCCGGAAAAAAAATAATTACAAGTCAAATACGATTTTAAAATGGAAAAGTTGATCAAAATTAAGAATTTTTAGTTTTATTCCTTTTGTTTATAGGCAGGGTACTTTTATCAAGTTTTTAAAATCATATTAACCTATGTACTGAAAAATCTCGAAACTTTTGAATTTCCTAATATTTTTAATACCCTACTCTGATTTAACCTCATCCCTATTTTGGTTGAATTTACCCCTATATTTTAGGTCTATAACTTAAAACTTTATGAATTTAACCCAAATTTTTGTAAATCCTAACCTAACCTTAACTAAACTAAAAAATATTTTGTGTTAAATTCATAAAGATGTAAAGTTGAACCTAAGATATACGGGTAAATTCATCCAAAATAGGGATGAAATTAAACTATATGTATATAGTCCTTTAAATATCTAGAAAATCCAGAAAATGTCCAAAAAATTTGAAATTTTTTTTGTCTTTCGATACCGAATATTCTTCAATTTGTCAAAATTTTCCATTTTTTAGATTTAAGTTAGTGTGGTTTTTATTACTGAACTTTGCAAGGTAATTAAAATAGATTTGGCTTATTTTTAGCATTTGGACATTTTATATTTCGACCAATTGTCTTATATCTAGATGTAGGTATATATAGTATAGATATTTATATAAGGGTAAAACATGAGGCATGATCTTTGAGTTAAAAATAATGAAATCTACATAAAGCTACTTGAGATTTGTAGAATTTGAAAGAACACTTAACCAGCTCAGATGAAGCATAGAATAGAAAGACTGAACAGAACCGAGCTGAGATTTTTTTTTTTCATTTTTGAATTTTTGAACTTGTAAATTAGAAACAAGTAAATATTAAATACTTAAATGCATTCGGTTGCATTAATAAGTATCCCCTTAGCATTATATAGGTAGTAAAATATTAGTAGGTACAAGTAGGTACAAGTCTTAAGGGTTCGAGTTCGAACGAGAAATTCGAGCTGGTCCTTTTTTGAAAACTTTTCATTTTTGAGATTTTGAGATTCATTCGAGATTTGAGTCCGTGATGAGGAGGTTTACCTTACCCCTATATATCTTATGGTATAAAAAAATATTTTTTTTTCTCTTTCTCGATTCTTTTCTTTCTTTCCCACTTGATATGAATAGAGATACAGAAGCACTACTACTCGTAGTACAAGAAAAGATACTCTTAAAATCTTAGGATATTTTTAAAAAAATTACAAAATTTCTTAAAAATATCACAAATAAATGAGAATAAGACCTTATCATAACGAGTCTTAGGATTAGCCAGACAAAGGATCTTTATACGAGTATTATAAATATTTCAAATTTTAGACAAAATTCTGTTTTTGACTTCATAAGCATAAACAAATTTCCAATTTTTTGAAAATTTCATTCAAGATTTCAAAGTATTGTACATACAAAGTAGCTGGGATTCATAAATTCTAGTTTTTTTTGCTTTATCTTTTGCATCTATGATACAGATATGACATCTATGAATATAATTACAAGATTATTGGGCTACTAAAACAGACCCTTAAGTACGAGTACTATTGATAAATTCAAAATATTCAACAAAAATTGCTATTTTTCTTGCTTGGATAGAGAATTTTCAAGTTAAAGTTTCATTTTTTATTTAAAATGATAATTTTTTGAACTTTTATTCTTATCTCAATAGTAAATTTGAAATCCTAGTTTTATCCATTTTTAACTAATCGTAAGGAGAACTATTACTGAATCTACAAAGTAGAATGAATTCCAAATTTTGAAAAAAATTCTGAATTCTGACTCCTGAGTTCATAAAAAGAATTGCCAATTCAAAATTTTCATTCAAAAATTTCATCGTAAGATACATAAATGATTTCAAATGGATGAAAACTAGGATTTCAAAGCTGGAATTTGAGATAAGAATATTTAGAGTTGGAATTTTGATGTTTTTTTGACTTGAGGGTTGGGTTTACTTGCCGTTTTAAGGGGTATTTATCATAGTAGTATGTAATACACATGTATCTAAATGTATGTATGTATGTCTGTAGTATCTAAATTGTAAATGTATGAGACATGAACTACTCATGTTTAGCCGTATCAGTGTAGTATGTAGTAAGATAGGGATAAGGTAGTTTTCTATCTACAACTCGTGTGAACCAAAAACCCCATAGTAAATCCCTATTATAACATGGATAGTACCCTACTATAGTAGTATAATATATAGGGAATATATATTTCAAAGTATTTTTGAGAGCAACGGGTGTTCGCCTATTTCGAATGCCTTTTACCAACCATACCAGAACCCAAAGTCGACAGTCTCGAAGCACACACAGCTCGGGAAACACACAAAAATTTCTCTAAAAAAAGTATCTCAAGAAAAGTATCTTGAAAAACTTCAAGATTGAAAAGTTAAACAATTTCTTGAATTTGAAAATTTACACAAGTTCTTGAAAAGACCCTTAGACTTTACAAGTGTCAAATCAAAATCAAAACCTTTTTTGTTGAATCAAACCAGAGAGGTTGGGCAATTTAAACCAAAAACTCAACCTTCTAAAGTTATACTACAGAAAAATTTAAAAGTTGTGACTAAAGTTTATGTGAATAGTTGAAAAAAGGTAAATAATTTATAATTTTACAAGTTTTCTCAATCGAAGGACACTTGACTTTATTTACACATTTTTGTCAAAAGTAAGGCCTTTAAAGCCACAAATTTCGGAGAAAAAGTGACCCTTAAAATTTCTCAAAAATTTCATAAAATCGACACATTTACATTTAAGGATAATATGAGTATCTAGTAAATTTAAAGTTTTGTAAGATATTTCATTTCAATCGCATTTTTATGACATAGTTGTCCTAGTTGTCCAGTTTTTTTCTTGGACAAAATGTCCCATTTAATACCCATTTAAAAAAAATTGATCGAGAAACATATCGAAGAATCTTATTTTTTTAAAAGGGAAAATTTTGGTCGAAATTAAAATTTCTGATTTGAAAATCTTGCAATTTTTGCTATTTTTTGATTGAAAAAATGAGATTTTACGCATTTATCGACTTTTTTCCAATCTTTTTGACTCAAAATTTGTTATTCCCAATATCACTAAAGTATCTTAAAATCGGAGATTTTACAAAAAAAAAGGATATCTTTGGGTTCTAATGGGCTTTCTGGCCTTTATATGAGGTTTAACATTCAAAGACCTGAAAGCCGAAGAGATCCTTTGAGATACTTTATTTCAATTTCAAGTAGGAATTTTTTCAAGTCTTTTCGATCAAAATTTTTAGTTTCCAAAAAAAATTTAAAGAAATTTTTATACAGATGAAGGAATATAGTTTAATATCAACCTGATGATTTAAAAACGCAAATTCTAACTGAAATTCTAAATTTTGACTTGAAATTTTGTAAAAATTTTGAAAATTTCGAAATTTTTCCTTTGATTTTTGATAGGACCAAAAGCACTTGACTTTATTTATTTATTATTTTAAACAAAGTTTGTGAGAAAAGCCACAAGACTCGAGTAAAATGACCCTTAAAATTGACGTAAAATTTGAGACATTTAAAAAGATTTTTTGGCTAAAACTTCAAACTTTGTAGCTTTAACTTTAAGTTACAAGGAATAGTTGACCCCATGTAGATCTCAAATTCTAAGGGTATGTATAAGGGGGTACTTGAAATTTGAACATTTCTTTTCTTTCTCATGTTATTTGAAATAAAATTTCAAATTTTTTGGTTCTCTTTTTTGAACCAAAAGAAAAGATTTATTTTTGTTGTGGGTAAGCAAACCTTGTGTAATTTCAAAATCACAAATCTGAGGGGGAGGGATTTTGGTCAACTTATTTTACTTGAAAATTTTTCAATTCTCAAGACCCTTATTAAGGGTCTTGTACTAGATATAGGAACTATGTATTTACCTCTAATCCTTGAAAAATAACTTGGATTTTGAATACAGTAGTACAGTGACAAAGGGTACTTAAGTGTAATATGATAGGTACTGTACAACAGTATAAGGAAATAATGAAAAATGAATTTATTTCAATTCAAAGTCTAGACTCGGAGTATATTCGAAGTTTTTCGAGTATAAAACTGTACTTTTAAATCTGATCAAAACTCTAATTCTCAGACGCCAGTTTCTAAAAATATCGAAAATTTTGAACCAAAAATCGCACTTTTATGAACCGTTTTAATCAGAATTTTGTTACACAAAAAGTCAATTCTTCAAAATCAAAGTCTCAATTGTTATGAAATCCAGGATTTCAAAACTGTTAAAAGTCTCTCGAAAACTGAAATTCGTGGTTTTAAGGTGCATTTTTGTAAGATTTAGAGCAAATTTCTCTCAAATTCTAAAAATTCTATAAAAGAGTCTAAAAATATCAAAAATTTTGAACCAAAATTGCACTTTTGTGAACCGTTTTAATCACACAAAAGTCAATCCTTCATAATCAAAGTTTCAATTTTTATGAAATCTAGGATTTCAGAACTGCTAAATGTCTCAAAAGCTGAAATTTATGGTTTTAGAGATGATTTCTTGAAAGATTTAGAGCAAAATTTATTTCAAATTCTGAAAATTCTTAAAAAAGTCTAAAAATATCAAAAATTTTGAACCAAAATTGCACTTTTACGAACTGTTTTAATCACACAAAAAGTCACTCCTTCATAATGAAAGTCTCAATTTTTATGAAATCTAGGATTTCAGACTTGTTTAAAGTCCCAAAAGCCGAAATTCGTGGTTTTAGAAATGTTTTTTTAAGATTTAGAGCCAAATTTCTCTCCAATTTTGAGTTTCTTGCCTGGTTTTTGACAAAATTTCTCCAATGTTTCTAATTTCTAATCTGATTTTAATTCTTGTTTTTTTTCAGAATGCCTTCATTTGGATAAGAAATCGACATTTTAGTGTAAAAAGTGACAGTGTTTGTGAAAACGGACAATTTTCAAGTTATGTTATGATTGAAAAAAAGCCAAAAATGGCTGATAAAATGGGGTTTTTAGCCCTAATTCTTCTACTTTGTGTTCAAATCCGCAATTCTCACGGATTTCCAACAAGTGTGCAAAGTTCAGATTTGGATTCAGATTGTTCTACCGGAAATAATGGGAGTTTATTTGAGTGTTCAACCCGGGTACTTGGCACAACCTCATCAAATATCCAATTTGACCTAGGTCAAATTCAAAATCAAGACTCTCTAAATATCAAATGTAATGACAAACTTTTCTACGAAAGTTTCCTCACAGCTGAATCACCATTTTCGAGGATTTTCAATTTTGAAAAAATTACATCAATCACCATCGACTTTTGTAAAATTCGTAAAATCCCAAGTGGACCATTGTGGTTGGACAAATTCAGTTTAAAAACCCTTAAAATACACAGTTTCAATGGACAATGGGGTAAAAATATGGAGATTGAGGATGGATCATTCGGTCAAATGTCCCAGATTGAAGTCCTCGACCTGAGCTACAACAATTTAGCAAAAGTTCCAGCATTTTGTTCAATTTTTCCATCACTTTTGAAGCTCAATTTGAGTTTAAATTCGATTCAAAATGGCCAAAATCTTTTCGACTGTCCTTCATTAGATCATGTGAAACTTCAACAACTCGATTTATCTCACAATTTTATGCAAAATTTGGCCATTGGTGGGTTACAAAAATTACAAAATTTGGTTGAATTTCGAGCAGATCATAATCTTATATCTGAATTACCTCATGAATCTCAACTGGCTCAAATTAGCAATTTAAAGATTTTAAATTTGAGCTCAAATCAATTGACTTCACTTCCTGGAGCTTCACCTTCAAAGCCACTTTTCCCCTCAAGTTTGCTTCAACTTCATCTTGAAAATAATTCAATTTCTGCACTTTCAACGGGTATTTTTGCTAATTTGGATCATCTCCTATTACTTGACCTCTCGAGGAATAAATTGACCTCACTTTGGGTTAAAGAGCCACTTTTTTCACAAAATCCAAGACTTGTTGTTCTCAAATTATCCTTCAATCAATTGTCTTACCTAGAGGGTAAACTTTTATCAAATTTACCTCAACTTCAAGCACTTCATCTGGACAATAATCGAATCGAATCGATACATCCCAATTGTTTTGCTCAGCTGAGTAATCTTCATTTCCTTGACTTATCCAGAAATCGATTGACAACAATTGACTCGAGACTTTTTGGAAATTTGAGACATTTGAGACAACTTTATTTAGATCATAATCGACTGAGAAATATTGATGAAGATGGTCTTAAAAATTGTACAAATTTAGAAGATTTAGGACTTGCTGGGAATACACTGGGTGAAGTTCCAAAAGCTCTCAATTTGTTGGGAAATTTGAGAACACTGGATATCGGGGAGAATCGTATAAGTACTTTGCAAAATGACTCTTTTTTTGGAATGGGGAATTTGTATGGACTTCGGATTGTTGCTAATAGAATTGGAGAATTACCAACAGGTTAGAAAAAAAAATTTAAATATTTTTTCAAGTATCCTTCAAATTAGGCTAAATTTATTCTCGGATGACATATTTATATCTAGGTATATGTAGATATAGCCAAAATATATCCTTAGTCAAATGTCATGTCAAAATATTTAGTGATTCAAAATATTTAGTGAAAATTTTAAATTTCGTAATATTTTTAATACTTTGATTTAATATCATCCCTATTTTGGTTGAATTAACCCCTATATTTTTGGTCTTACTTTACCTCTGTATATGAAATTAGCCCAAAAATTTTTTAATTTAGGTTAGGTTATGTTAGAATTTACAAATATTTTAGGATAAATTCATACGGGTGTAAAGTTAGACCAAAAATATAGGGGTAAATTCAACCAAAATAGGGATGAGATTAAATCAGGGTATTAAAAATATTACGAAATTCAAAATCTTTGATATTTTCCAATTTTCAATACTCAAATATGATTTTATAAGCATGACAAAAATAATAAAATTATTAGGGCAGCAGACTAAACTAAGAAATTTAATTTTTCATCAACTTTTCCATGTTAAAATCGTATTTGACTTGTAAATATTTTTAAATTTTCGGACAACCGATTCATCCAAAAAGAAGCTTTTTTAAACAGAAAAGTTTTCGAAATTTCATTGATAAATAGTGTGAATTTCAATAAAATTTTGAAATTTATGAAAGGATGTATTCGGCTTTTAGGCCTTTGCATGTTAAACCTCATATGAAGGCCAGTAAAGCCATTAAAAACCCAAGATATCCATTAAAATTACTAAAATTTTGTTTTTTTGTAGGTTTTTGTGACCCATTGACCCGATTAAGAGTTCTAAATATGGCTCAAAATCGACTTGGAAAAGTGCAGCAAAATTCTCTAAATTGTCCAGAACTTCGAGCACTTCGACTGGATACAAACATCATTCAAGATTTACCTTCAGAATTCGGCTTACCATCACTTTTATGGCTCAATATCAGTGGAAATCGATTAAGATCTGTTGAAAATTTGAAATTACCACTTAAACTTGAATGGCTTGATTTAAGTCATAATAAATTATCAAAATTCGAATTAAAACATGAAGAATCACAGTATTTGAGGATTGTTGATTTGTCTCATAATCTATTGGAGAATTTTGGATTCATTGCTGGACAAATTCCTCCAGTACTTGAGACACTGAGATTGAATTATAATTTTTTGAAAAATTTGCAAATTTATGAGCAAAATTCAAGTGCTAGTAGACTCAAGAGGGTTGAATTAGTTGGGAATCAGATTGAAAGTCTCGAACCACCCAAATTTTTGCAAAATTTGCCTTATGGAGCTGGACTTAAAGTTGAATTCTATCTCTCAGGTAAATTTTTCAATATCTCAAATTATCTCTAAATATTCTTATTGATTAGAATTAGAATCCTAGTTTATAAAAGTTTAAAAATCAATTTTTTGATCCAAAAAATTGCAAAACTCGAAATTTTTAAAGTGTACAAACAAAGCAAGCACTTACTATTCAACTTTGCTTGCACTTTGTCCGTCTGTCTGTCTGTTTGTTCGCTGGATAACTTAAAAAATATTTGACTGATTTTAACCAAATTTGGCATGAAGGACCCTTATACAGTCTAGTTGTGCCATTTAAAAAAAAAATTTCACCTTTAGGGATACTTTTGATCCGTTAAGTGTCCTTATGCCTTATGTTATCAAATGGGGAAAAATTATAAATAAGGTACAAGTTTCTAAAGGGTAATCGATGGCAGCATCAGAAAATTGAACTTTGACCCCCAAAAATGGGGTAACCAGATGCCTTCTTCTTCAAGGCTTTGGTAGGCTACAAAAATCACAAAATTTTGGTTTTTTTTTCAAAATTTCAATGTCTTAAATATAAATTTAGCTCAAAATTTGGCAAAATTTTATCAAAAGTTTATTTAGGATCGGAATTTTTGACAAAAATTTAGACATTTCACAAAAAATGAACTTAAAATGGTCTCAAAATGGTCTTATCTGTTAGATCCTAAAATTGACATTTGACTTCGAAAAATGAGTCAATATTCAATGCCTTGCTTGCACAATTACTAACTAACTAAAGCTAAAGAGTAGTTAATTAAATCCAAGTAAATTTTTAATGAAATTATATCCGAATTTGAAAAAATTTGATTCAAAAATGTTCCAAATTTCTTTAAAAAGTTACCACTTTTTCCTTTAGTAGAAAAGTGTTCATGACTTTTTATTTTTTTTACAAAATGTCAGCCTGATTTTAACGAAATATTTTTGCTATTTTTTTTTACAGGAAATCCATTTTTGTGCGATTGTTCACTCGAACAGTGGCTTTACTTACAAAGTCGTGGTCAAGTTTTGATTCAAGATCTCGACTCAGTCGCCTGTCAAGACCTGTCCCAAAGTGACAAGCCCTCGTCACCAGTCCCAGTGTCAAGTGTCAAAAATTTCCTTTGTCCATATACAACCCACTGTCCAGAAAATTGTGGTTGTTGTGATTTCGATGCTTGTGATTGTGAACGGATTTGTCCAGAAAATTGCACATGTACCCATGACACATCCTGGAATTTAAATATTGTCAAATGTCAAAATGTCAATTTACCATTAATACCACCAAGGATCCCAATGGACTCTACAGAAATCTATCTAGATGGTAATAATCTTGGAGATTCACTCAATTCTCACACTTTTATCGGCAAAAGACACTTAAGATCCTTATATCTAAATAGTTCAGGTGTTGATTCAATTAAAAATAAAACTTTTAATGGTCTCAAATCACTTGAAATCCTACACCTAGAGCATAATTTACTACCTGAAATCCAGGGTTATGAATTTGGAGATTTATCAAATTTACAAGAACTCTATCTACAATACAATCATATCAAGTATATCCAAGCTGGAGCTTTTTCTCAGCTTAAATACCTCAGTATTTTGAGACTTGATGGAAATCTACTTGTAGACTACCCTGTATATGCAGAATTTTCTACAAATTTTGGAAATTTTGGTCTTCAAACTTTGAGTATTAGTGGTAATCCATGGTCTTGTGATTGTGAGTTTCTACTACCTCTAGTTCAATGGATTGGACGTTCTAAAAAATTACTCAAAATTTCAGAAATTTCTCAAATTATCAAGTGTCCTATACAAAGTTGTTCAACTTTTGAGAATAATCGAATAGCTCAAGTCTTACAGAGTGATCATGAAGATCTCGAACAAAATGGTGAGATTAAAGAACGATCTAATGAAATACTGCCCTATGAAGATCATGGAAAAATGGACCAAAATTCATCAATTTTCTGGACACTTACTGTATCCTTAAGCCTATCAATCCTGGCACTTTTAGGCCTTCTGATCCTCATATTTAGAAGAGAATTTCTTTCGAAATTTTCAACTGGTGGTGGAAAAATTACAGAAATTTTTCGAAAATGTTCAGAAGCAAGTGATCCATGTAAAGAAGTTGAGATTGAAGATGGTGAGAAATTATTCGATGCCTATTTCATCTATAGTAGAAAAGATGAGGATATTTTGACTCAAAAAATTGCACCAGTTCTTGAACTTGGGTTGAGATTTCGCCTATGTTTACACTATCGTGATTTGTGTGTTTGTCCAGAAAATCCCTGGAATGGTGAAATGGTTGAAAGTGCTATAAACTCTAGTAGAAGAGTCTTCATTTTATTATCCAGGAATTTCCAGGCTGAACTTCAAGCTAGAGGTGGTGGAAATTCACTTCAACAACTTTTGAGTCAACATAAATGTGCTTTTATTCTTCTACCACCTCTTAATGAGACTAATCTGCCCAATTTCAATAATAATTCGACTAATTCGACCAAAATTCTAGACTGGTAAGTACCCCATTTTACATTTTTACACTCAAAATATGTCAAAAAATTCAATTTTATAGGTTGAAGATATGTATTCCATTTGTACCTTTTTTTCGAATTAAGTTTAATTTCAGCCCTATTTTGATTAAATTTACCCCTATATTTTTGATCTCTTGTATTAAATTAACCCAAAAATTTTTTAGTTCGTAAAAGTTAATTTAAAGATAATTTAAGGCAATAGGGATAGGCTCCGATTTAAAGTGTCCTCCTTGTCGACTTTTTTTGACCCCCAAAATCTCGCAATTTAACTTAATTTCACAAAAATATCTCTAAAAATAGGAAATTATGCATTTTTAAGTATATTTATGCCAGGGAGGGTTTGATTAATTGGGGATGAGTTTGATCCTTTTTGGGGGAGAAAAAGAGTCGATTTGGGGGTCAAAAAGAGTCGAAAAGGAGGACACTTTAATC
>JAQIXA010003970.1:0-12526 GCA_034699045.1 Nanhermannia cf. coronata Gr-Ori-00579 | reverse complement strand
ATACTTGGTACTATCTAGTTGACAAAAATGCAAAAAAACGTTTTTGCTAAGTGCCCCCTTTTCTTGTGCTCTATCACTTATTGTTATACAGATTTCTGCCATTAAATGGACAACTAGAACTAGATTAGGCACTATTTACTATATACAGAGGTCAAGCTTTTGACCTATATAGAAATTCCTATTTGGCTTAAATACTCATAATATTCTTAAAAATTGCAGATACTTTATAACGAAATTCTGCTCTAAAAAATTTCATATCCAAATCCAAACTGCCCCCAAAAAATAAAAATAATTTTACTGATTGTGAGATTTCTATTTGCCGTCAAACTCTCATCTAAATTCAAACATATTGACAAATAGACAAAAAAAATTTTTATAAAAAAAAGATCCAGAAAAAAGTGTCAATTTTCAAGATCATCAATATTTTTAATTATTTCTAAATGATTAGCTAATTGTTCTGGATTCTGGACAAAAATAACCATATATTGAAAACCCTATGTGAGTAGAGTAGAATTAAAAGGACAGAATTTGTAAAAAGGTAAGTTTTATAAACATTTATAAATTCTTTATTTAAATAATAGATCTGTCATGGTCCAGTGTCCAGGTGTCCAGGTCACTGCCTGATCAATGTGATGGTCGGTCAAGTGTCATGCTAATGAGCCAAAGGCTAATTATTGAAATAATTATAATTAATGATAATTGTATTGTATCGTATGTATGCATATGGTAGTGGTGTGTGTGGTGATTCATAAATCGTTTTTTTATGATTCAGCTCTGAAAAAGCCAATATTGGTCTCTTTATTTTAAAAGTACCTACTAATTGTAAGTGGATGTCATATTGACATATTGAGCCCAAAGTTGGGTTCTTCAGAAATTCCGTATTAAACGAATAGGATATTACATAGAATCATTTGACTTTTTTAAGTCATCTAAAATAAAAGCTAGTCATTAATTACTTACAGAGTATTTTGAAATGACAATGACAGCGACCTGACCCTGACCTATGGCCTAACACCTGTATCGACACTATTGCAAAATATTTGGCTCGATGATGATGATGGTTTATTTAGATATATAATTTATTTCATTTTTAAATACTTTCAGTAAAACAGGAGATTCTAACTAAAAGAGATGAGAAACCAAAATCAAAATCAGTTTGAGTCTTTTGATTTTGGAACTGATCAAAATTTTTATGGAAGTCCAGCTGCTGGAGTTGGTCCATCGTCACCTTATGGGGCTCCTATTTATGCCACAGGTGAGTATATACATAATTTTGTAATTAAACTTACTATTACTATTAACTTAAATTTTGGACCATAAGATAGGTATAAAAATATTTTTATATGATCAACTTTTTTTATTTTTTAGAATGTAATTTTAATTAAAGATAGGAGCTTTTAATTTTTTATTTTTATTGCAGGTCAACCTCAATATTATGTCCCACATGATCCCATCGGAGGTGGTGTTGGTGGATCAGCAGATTTCGATGGAGGTTTTGAAGGTGAACCACCACTTCTAGAAGAACTTGGAATCAACCCAGCGCATATTCTCGAAAAAACCCTTTCAGTCCTGAATCCACTTCGCCATACGGACCCTACCATTTTACAAGTGAATACCTTATAAAATTCAGCTTTTAAATACTCTATTTAGACCTAGGTTTTACAAGTAAATACGCGTGATCACTTGATTTACAAGAATTGCGTTAAAAGAATAGACTATCTCTTTGTGATAAATGATATAAATTTTATCTGATACATAAAATGGTTAAAAAATGTCAATGATTCTAATCACCTTCTATTTGTATATTTTTATAGGACACAGATTTAGCAGGTCCAGTAGCCTTTTGTATCCTCTTTGGGTTCTTTCTTCTGCTCGCTGGAAAAGTACAATTCGGTTATATTTATGGAATTGGGGTTATCGGCTGTTTGGGCATGTACTTCCTTTTAAATATGATGAGTGTACATGGAGTTTCCCTTGGTAAGTACTCTGTTTATTTTATACTTAATCATGATCATTTATATTTTTGCTAAAATAGAATTAGACAATTATAATAATGAGTTAAGACAAGGTTAACCAATTAATATTTTGGTTTACCTTTAATTATAACTAACCACCGCCACCACAGTTGAGAAGAGTACTAATTAAATGTGCCTAATTATATTTCTTACTATCAGCCATCAGCTGTGTGAAAAGCTCAATTTGAAAGATGGTAGTTTCTTGTAAAAATGAGGATAAAATATTGTAGTTATCTCAGATTCAGTTCAGAACTCAATCTTTAAAGTATAGTTATTCCATTTTAAGTTCTTTCCATAAACATAAAATATATCTATCTTTTGTCTTTAAATAATGTCTTTTGATTTGGACTCAATTAATAACTTTCTATTTATATTATATTAGCTAAAGTTAAAGTCTAATCAACTCAAACTCTAAACCAGAAGATATGCATATAAAAATAAAATAAGTAGGGTACCTAATGATATTTGGCTCTGGTATAATTTATTCTTTGATCTGATCTATTTCAATATTATATAAAAATCACAGATTATTTGTGATTTTGGTTTTAATTTTTGCTAAATGTTTAAAATAGAAATTGAAATTGAAATAGAGTAGTTAAATTACATGAATTTTAGTAGAATAGTATGGTATATTATATGACAATTCCAATTCTATAAATTATTATTTGATAACTTATACGACTCGTACTGATACTTATTTATGTATTAGCTATTTTACTTTTTACCTAATAATTTTTTTTATTTTTTATTTTTTAGGTGTAACGATATCAGTGCTGGGCTACTGTCTATTACCAATGGTGGGACTGGCTGGAATAAATCTTCTCCTATCACTCAAAGAACTTGTGGGAATTATCTTCACAGCCTTTGCAGTCCTTTGGTGTAGTTTCTCAGCCTCCAAATTATTTGTGACAGCACTAGGGATGGAAAAACAACAACCTCTGGTCGGATATCCATGTGCCCTAGTTTATGGTCTATTTGCCCTCATGGCAATTTTCTAAATCTAAATTAATTGATGATTTCATACTAAAATTGAACATATATAAAATATAATATCCTAATTACCTAATTGAAATTAGGCAATAAATATAAGTTAATATTTTAAAATTATTCATTTCTTTTCTTTATAAGCTCTATTGATTTATAAATCAGCAATATGAATCATCGTTATCGTATAGATAGATAATTATAAGGTGATTTGCATTTGCTCTGATATATTTATTCATAATACCAACAATTTTGGTTCAAAAAAACTCAAAAAGTTTATTTTAGTTCATACATATATTTCAGGACGTGAACTACACTAGGTACCTCACAAATTTTTTACCAAATTTTTATAACAAAAGAATTTAGCATAAGGATACTTAGTAGGGATCATTCTAACTTTATTTTGGGAATGCACTTATTTACAAGCCTACAATTGACCTATTTAAAAAATACGAAAATAACTGATTACTGATTACCAATCCATATATGTATTTATTTTATTATATATAAAAAATGAAATGAATTTATAAATTACGCAATTTTAGAAAAGTTCGACCTAGACCTCGGTTATATACCTATATAATTTTATGAATTATTTACATAATCATGGTGTAATTATTTTAATTCATATTTTTTATATGAAATTGATACAAACACGAACTATAGTTTGAAAAATGAGCTTTTAAATGTAATAAAAAGTTAAGTTTATAGAGTACCTAGTACCTACGAGTACTACTACAGTACTACTACTCTTATTTATAATTACGAGTATACGAGTAGAAATTTTTCGAAAAATGGTTTTTATAACAAAATTTGCAATTTTTTTCATAATTTTGGATCAAATGTATATTACTCTATCCTGCCTAAGAAGACCTAAGGTCTATGGGAAATATCAAATTGACATGTCAGACGCTCATTTGCACACAGTAATTTGAATTTTGAAAACTTTTAATCAAAGGGTTAGAAAAATTTTTAACAAAATTTCGAAAATTTAGCCAGAATTAACGAGGAAATATGGTTTTCCATCAGAAACACACGAGTTTGTCTCGGGTGATGGATATATCATTGTGATGCATCGAATCCCAGCACCTGGTCGACCAGCTGGTTTGACATAAAAAAATTTTGGAAATTTTTGGAAATTTTTTTTTAGTTTTGCTAGCTCATGGAGGTATGGGTACTTCAAAACAATGGTTTTATCCAAATACTGGCTCTGTTCGAGAATCATTTGGTAAAATTTTCAAAAAAATTATATTTTTACAAAATTTTGAGGAATTTTTTACAAAAATTTGGAAATTTTAGCACTTGAATTGGCGTCTGCTGGTTTCGATGTCTGGTTTCATAACTCTAGGGGAAACGAGTATTCTGATCGACATGCAAATATAACTTCAAGAACTCTTGAATTTTGGCAATATAGGTTAGAAATTTATAAAAATTTTCAAAAATTTTAGATTTTGATCAAAAATTGTCTATTATATTTTGTTTTATAAACTTCTATTCAACCTACACTTATAATCTTATAAACAGATTGGATGAACAAGCGTATTGGGACATACCGCAAGGAATCGATTACATTTTAGACAAAACTGGTCACAAAAAAATCGGCTTTGTTGGCATCTCATTTGGAACCATCATTTTTTTCAAAGCAATGGCTTGTCGACCCGAATATAATGACAAAATATGGTTGATGGTCGGATACGGTAAAAATTTAATACACAATTTAGATTAGAATAGCACACTAGACTGTAGGGTAAATGTTGCCAAAATAAAATAAAATTTCTATTAAAACACAGTAAAATAGAGAATCCTACGAAAATTAGCTAAATTTTCGCATATTTAGCCGAAAAGAGCAAAAGTTTTGACCATATTTTGGCCAATTTTCAAGTACCTAATCAAAAATCAACCAGAAAAATCGCATTTTCAGCTCCTAATAAGTCGATTTTTCATAAAAAACGAAACCCATTTTTATTAGATAATTTACTTATGAATTTTTAAAACAGGAAATACTGCTGGGTATCTTGGGAATATTACAGGACCTTCCAGAATTGTTAGCTACTTTGTACAACCTGAAGAAGTAAAATTTTCTACAAAATTTATAATTTTTGAAATTTACATTATATGTATATGTATTATGTATGTATATAGCCAGTCAGATTGATTGTGAATATTTTATTCAATGGATATGTCATGCCTCCATTAATTCGGTCGCTTATGCAATTGGCTTATCCGATAATTTGTGCTGATGGAATTGCTGGAGTTTTGTGTGATGCTATTTTACAATATGCTCTTGGAGGTGCACCTGGACACCAAATTGATGTAAATCTCTTTTCTTAATATATCTTAATATATCTAAAACTAAATAAATATGATTTACAAATAATTTTTTAATATTTTAATATAATTTAGGACGGAATGATTTGGATGTTGAGAGGTGAATGGCCAAGTCGGGTTTCAATGTTAACTTGTATACAAATTTCCCAGGGTGCCCGTTACCCCGAATTGCGAATCCCCGCAATGTACTATGACTATGGTACTGAGAAAAATTTGCAAATTTATGGAACCCCACTACCAAAACAGTATGACATGACTAAAATGACCTGCCCCACCATCCTATACTCTGGAATTACAGATGCTTTCAACTCTGTCTATGTAAATACCTTACAGTTAGAGGTGCCAATTTCGAGCGTATTTGAATCTCGACATGAATCTCGAGCCTGAGACTCATATTTTCCAATCTCGAGACTTTTGCTATTTGAGATCTCAAACTAATCTCGACTTACTGACTTAAGGTCAGATAACTATAAATGTGTATTTACATTTGGAGTTATTTTTTTATAATACAATAACCATAAAAGTTGATTTTGCCGATTTTTACTAATTTTATTTCGTTTCATTTTAAAATTGTAAAAAAATTCTGTTAAATTTTGATTTTTGTCCAAAAATCGATAAAAAATTATAAAAATCAACAAATATTTTGAGATAAAATCTCGACAAAAATATCGGGATCTTGATATGGATCACAATTTTCTAATCTCGAACTGAATCTCGAGGAAAATTTGGTCGAGATCTCGAATTGGCATCTCTACTCTACTCTACTTTATAGTTCATAAAATCTCGCTTTATACGGAGTATAATAAAATTACAGACTTTTCAAAATTTTAATTTTTAGGATGTCGATTTTCTTGCTAGTTTTTTACCCAATTTGGTGAAACATATCGTTGTCAGCCACAAAGGATATTTTGGCCATATTGACCTGGCAGTCTCTCAATATGCACCTGATTTAGTATATCGACCTACTATTCAGTATTTGAAAGATTTCTCAAAAAATATTAAATAGTCAAACTTCTAAACTACCTACTACTCGTACCTATGTATTACTAATAAAAAATATCAGTATCGAATAAATACTTATAAATTATTAGACTCGATTCTATATCGATATCGGATAAGTTAAGTAATATGAAAAAACATTTAATAAGCAACAAAAAAACATAATTTATAAATAATTAAGTACCTAATTTAATAATGAAATTATTTGTTTATATATAATTAAATTATACATTTTAAAGCACCTTAAAAATAAATACTAAACAGATCAATATAATAATCCATAAATAGATAATAAATAAGCTACCTATATGTTTAAGCTCATATAAATATTTTCCATCACCTTTAAATTGATATAAAAATATTAAACAAATCTTTTCAAAAGATTTTAATATAATAATCTTATCTATTTTAATTAACAGAAAAAAAACTTGATCTAATTACCTATACTATGTATAATGTATACTGACCTGAAACATTTCAGAAGAGAAATACATTACTATTGATAGTATACAGATAATTTTTTTATCTATAAATTAGGTATATAAAAATATACTTGTTCAATTTCATATCTTAATCGTTAGTCGTTAAGTAGAGTAGTGTAGTTATGATTATAATGTAGGTAATTAGACTACTAAAAAATTTGAGTAATGTAATTATATAGAATCAAGGTACTTACTAATTAAAGCTTAGAGCATTTTAAAAATAAATTATTACAAGTATTTCTATAATTTTAGCAAAACACCACATATTGAGTTGAGATTAAAGTTATAAGTACCAAAATTTTAAATTTATAAATTAGATCTACTGCCTAGTACTAATAGTACTTTATAGACAAGACTATCTTAACTTTAAACTCGTATAAATTATAAAATATCGATTCTTATTCTCTTATTAAATAATTACTTTAAAATGTCAGTTACATTTTTTCAGTTACTTTTACAAGTATTTAGAATATCAATGATTTTTATCGTTGTACTGCTACATTATCATTATAGTAATGTAATCTTCTATAAGAAAAAAAATATCCAGCAGAGTATTTACGAAAGTTATTGAGGTCATTTGTTTTTGTTCGGTTTAGGTTTAAGGAAAAAAAATGTCTTATTTTCTACCTTTTTTAATAAGGTATTTAAGTTTGTATTTGGCTTTTCATACTTTCAACATGTTTTATGAAAATATTACAAAAAAAATGGGAAACAAGTACCTTAGATAGAAATGGAATTTGTTCATGTGTAAATGGTAGGATAAGTTCATAAAAATGGAAAAAGTTTTTTTCTTAAATCTAATCTATATCTATATATTTTTTTAAACCCCTATAAAGTGATATAATGAGTCTAGCCTCTAATCTTAATTACCTTAAAACACTTTATAAATCTCATATTTTGAGAAATGATATTTTTTTATGTACTATAGGTGTTTCAAGTAGTGTCTACCTAAATGGATTAACCAGTCTTTATATCCATGGCCGTGTCCAGATTCAAAAGTTGTTTTGTGACTACGAAAGATACATAAAAATGCAATTAATTAAAACTTGTTTTTTTTCTTACCTACCTACCTAATTTAAAAAAGTATGTATTTACAAGTTTACCTTCATAAGTAGTAAATGATACAGCAACCTAAAAATATAAAATCATAGCATAGTATTAAAGTATTATAGCATTAGTAATTCATTAGATTTTAATTTTTTAAAAAATTTAAAAAACTGACCATTGGTATAGCACGCAAATAATTGATACTCATTCCACGATAAAGCCCACGATAAACTCCATTCTCAGCGTAGATCAACTTCAATGTTCGGAACATACCCATACTTTATATAAAGATAAATTATATATTAGATTTAATATTTAAATATGAATACATGTTTTAAAAAAGGTTTTAAATGGTTATTTCTAAATTCTAAGTAAGTAGGTAATCAATTACCCAATGTTAGTAAAATGATAGAATATCACAAGATTTTTAAAGTGTACTTACTCTCTATAATATATTAAAGCATATTTTTACATAAATGGAGTAATAAATATGATTGAATTGAGTAGTTAATTTGGACGGTATAAATCGCATCCAAGCCCCAAGAAGCACATGGATCATCAAAACATAACATAAACCATCACCATAATGTGTGTGTCAAAGTCAAGAAAGTAAAATAAATATAATAATAATGTTTGATTAGATTGTATTCTCGTTGTAAATAATTGCATTTTCATCATAAAATATAAAAATATCTAGAATCTAGAAAATAAAGCTAATTTTGTATAGAATAAATATAGAATATGAAATATACCCGAATTTTTTGGTCTCTTCATTCATTAGAGCCAGTTGCATTCTTCTACGTGTCACGTCAAGTGGATAGCTGATATAAAATAGATAGAAATTGAGTAATTTTAAAATTCTCGAAATGATAATGGGTTAATCCATTGGTACCTAAAAGTCTGAGCTACAGCACCAGCTAATCCACCACAAAGTAATTTAAATGGAAGACTTAAGACATTTTTCCTGTTATTATTTGTAGTATAATCTAGATTCATTTCATAAAATAAAAATACAGATATAATAAAGATTAATAAAACTTTAAGTCTCAAATAAAAGCATTAGGTAATGTAAAATGTAATAATGCAAATGATACTTACCAGGTAAGTATTTGATGCAAAGATACTTGAAGGTCTCGAAACAATAGAAGGAGAATCCTTAATTCAGTAAAAAAAATTATAAACTCAAAATCAGATTATATTATATGTAAGGTAATGAATAATGTAGAATGTATAGACTACCTACTTTACTTAATTACTCAATTTTTAAAAAATTACCTGCATATGGTATCATACCACAGATGGTTGGAGTAACTGGAATTTTAAATATTATTTTACTGGATAATTACATAAGAATTTTTTAAAACTTACATCCACGATACAGAGCCTTTAAGCCCCCTTCGGTCCGCACAATTAATTGGGCACAATTTACAATCCCTGTGTATTTTTGGACTTCACCGGTCACCTAAATATAATCATAATCATTAGGTATGTACAAACACATATATAGGTAGTATACAATATAAAAATTTAAATGGTAAAACCCAACCTGAAAAGCTAAACGAGCTCGAATAGTATCTATATTATATGAAATAAAATTAAAAAATTGTAATTTATTATTTTTTTGGTATTAATTCTTAAAATTACCTAAAGGATAAGTAAATAAAACAGCTGTAACACCAGCCAATGATCCACTTGAAAATCTGGCTATATGATTTTTCCCAAGGATAATTTTGTACATTTCAAACGATGTAAATTGAATAGATGCATATGGGAATATCCGTACCATCTGAGCTCCATTACCTTCATAATAAATATAAGCAATTAATCAATTTAATGATTTCATTATTAAAAATTCTAGTACATAATAGTAATTGGATAATTATAAATTACAAATCATAAATTACCTTTCCAAAGTGCTAGGAAATTCTCTTTCTGTACAATCCTTCGAAGGCCAGTAAAAACACCGGTATCTCGATAACTTTTATTATGAGCTTGTAATAATATTTTGATCCTGTCCAATGGAGCTACCTAAAGAAATAAAACCATAAAAAAACTATTATGATAATCATGATCAAATCTTAATATTAATACAGGTCACAAACCCTCCTAAATATAAGGTCACCCCAAGGGAAAAGAATAGGTTATAAAAAAAATGCAGTGTAAAATGTAAAAATCATAGAAAATCTCGAATCTTGGCTTTTACAAGCAATATTAAAAATATTAATGCATAATGAAGTCATTACAATTGGAAAAATACATTTATTGTTAAAAATTCTGTATTCATTACAGAGGAAGAATTTAATAAGGCTCGACTAACATTAAATAAAGGATCAGAGTCAGGATTACATTACAAAGAGTACAGAGTGTCCACTGAATTAGTATTAATAATGCTCACTTACTGTTGTTTTACTTGTCATACCAGCAACACCTAAAATCAAAAAATGACCGTCAATTTAAAGAATAACAATATGTTTTGACATAAATTGTAAATAAAATATATGTACTTACCACCGGAAACCAGTGACTTGCATATAAATATCGGTTCATATTTCTCAAAACCTGTCATCTTGCCTTATGACATTTGACACTTATTATTCGTAGAAGAAAAAAGCACCAACACCAGCCAAGTCAGCCAGCCAGTCAGTCAGAATTCAGAATAGAAAGAAAAGAAACTGACCTACAAAAAACAATGAACTTTGAAGATCAAAAACCAAAACCACATATATAAATATGAATATTATAATGGTTATGTTTGAGGTGCTCAAAAAGAGCAAATCAAAAATTCGATTGTTTCATCTCGAGTAAAATAAATATTATAATACAAATACATAGATATAGGTAATAGAAATAGATATAATATAAATGATGATCGAATGTCCTTATTTTAAATGGTATGATATGATGGGTAAAACTCACCTCAGAAATATAAAAAAGAAACCACCACCACTGCACTGTTACGTACTAGAACTTCTAACCAATACTGGCAGTACAATACAATACAATAAATATAAATATAAAATAAATGGTAAAGTCGACTTTAACCTCTCTCTCTCTCTCTATTTATTGATGATGATAAACCCTAAAAGAATATATATTTAGTACTTAGCCTCAAGTTCTATTTAACTGTTAATTTCTAATATAATATAAATAAACCTAGCTAAAAGCTAGGGTATAGAATAGAAATAGAAGAGTTTTAGGTAGATATAATATTAATGAAATGAATGAATATTAAAAAACTTACTTTTACTAGTATAGTGGTGGTGTAGATACGAAAGAATGAGCAGCACCAACACGCACAAGCACAAGACTTGTAAAAAATGCAGATGATTATTTTTTGTTTGAATGATTTCTTGATCTCTAAACTTGAGTGTAAGTAAATCCACGTTGATCATCTAGCTATTACGCCACACCACACATATAAGCTAGACAGGACAGGTACAGGTAGCTATAAGGGTGTTAAATTCATTCTTCTTTTTCGTCATCTCCATCTACTTTAGTCAGTCAGGTCTACCGCAGGACTCAGGACCATCAATAAAGTGTAGATCATACCCTGAAAAATGAAGTTAAAAAATTACTTTAAATACACGCAATTTAATTTTATCCTAAACACTCCACTGCCTGGTAATTCAGAATTCAGAATCAGAATTCAGCTATGAAAACCAAATTTTGCCTTCGTTTCTTTTGCTTTTGCCTTTAATTCTAAAAGTAAGGTATAAAATTGAGCTGAATTCTGAATTACCTACCTACTGAATAGTTATAAAAAAAATGATGAATAATTGGAAATGCTTTGCTTTTTTTGTTTACTTTTTAGATTTCGATTTTAGGTACCTAGTAGAATTTAGAATTTAGAATAGGCAATGCAATGCAATATAGGATAGAAAATAGGATATCAAAACCAAAACTTCGGATATTTTCTGTTTGCCTGATGCCTGTCCCTCAACTCAACTGTCAACTACTTCTAAACTCTAAACTATACATCTGACGAAAAAAAGTGTCGAGACAAAAAGTTTTCCTAATTTTCTGGAAAGAATGATTTGGAAAAAATATTTGATCTAGGACCACCACCGGCTGACCTGGCATGGTCATCTTGGCCAATCAGCCATCCTTATTTTTTGAGTAACATATCATTTTGACCGCCTGCCTTGGCAAGGCGAATCTAATGGTATATGCATAGGTGGGTCAGTAATTCAGGTAATAGGTGGTCCAAGCACTTGGTCAAAAAACTTAGTAGGTATATAGCTATTGAGAAATTACAGAATTTGCAATTAGGCTTCAGCTTCAAATTACTAATTGATTCCCAACCATAATTAATATTAATAACTACCTACCTATATATATATACTACGAGTATTAAAAAAAACGAGCAGAGTATTAATATACCTATACCCTTTACCCTACCGTACCTAATAAAATTTTTATTACGCCCAATTCTTGAAATTGGACATCATAAATTATAAATAAAATAAAAATAAATTAGTGGGTAAACGCTAATATACCTCTTATTACGTTTTAACCATTTTATATAACCTAACGACTCACTATGTAATGTCGCCCGACGATTTCAAGCAATGGATTTTTCGAGATTTTTTTTAGTTTTTTTTTAGTAAAAAAAAGTCTCGAATCAACCCCGTATTTCTCACAGGATTTTAAGTGGCAAAGACCAAAAATTTA
>JAQIXA010003969.1:0-12527 GCA_034699045.1 Nanhermannia cf. coronata Gr-Ori-00579 | reverse complement strand
AAGATACTACCTAGCTATCGTAGCTCCATCAAGAAATTGAAATCATTACCTGGCGCTTTTAACCACATCCCCTTAAAGAGATTTTAAGGTAGTTAAGTGGCGGTATAAAGAGATATTATGGAATATGAGACGTTATAAAGAGATTTAAAAGTAGTAAAGTGGCGTTATAAAGAGATTTTATGGAATAAAGAGATTTCAAAGTAATGAAGTAACGTTATAAAGAGATTTTTTAGAACAAGAAACGTTATAAAGAAACTTTAAAGTAGCGAATTGAGTTTATAGAGATTTAAAAATGTTATTAGCAAAGGACTGACTGAAGCAAGCTATGAGATTTTAAAGTAGTATAGTGACGGTATAATGAGATTTCAAAATGTGAGTGCCGTTATAAAGAGGTTGTATATTTTATCTTTGATTGTATTTGTGTTGGTTCCTTACCGAGGTAAAGAACCATTCCAAAAATTCACATGTTAATCTTATGGGATAAGATTAAAACGAAGATTACTCGAAAACCGTTCAACTCTCGAAGAGAGAGAACATTCCGTTTGACCAAAGAGTCCAAAACCAACAGGCACAAAATCAGACCCCACTCAGAATCCTAAACATGTATTCAACCTATAGAAGATCACTTGTACAGCTTTCTCAGGAGTGAATTTAAACCTAGTTTTTTGAAAATATACCTTAAATTTAATTTTCTATCTGATTTTGCATTCACTTTTCTAATTAGTTTATTAGTTTTTACATGGCGGGATATTTAAATATTACTACTTTGCATAGGAAAAATAATTGAGGATTTCAAAGTTTAACTTTTTTGTTATAAATTTTTTTTTTGCAATTTAGACCTTTGCTATTGAACACTTTACTTTTTAGAAATTCAGCTTTGAAAAACCTGATTTTGACCTGAATTTTGAGTATAAACTGAGTTCTATATACATATTTTATGATTCAAGTCATAACTGACTTGAAAAAAGAGCACCTACTACTACTGTTTAAATTTGAAACCGGAAGTTTTTGCTTTGAAAATTCAAGAGAACTACAGATATGACAGTATTAGTAGGTTAGGCTAGGCATATGTTTATGTTTGTAAATAAACCGCTACTTCTATAGGGTACTATACTTAATAAATTTCTAAAAATATAAAAATATTTTGAGCATATCATCAAAAAAAATGTTCCCTAATTACTACGAATACAAATATCTGAAATTTTTTGATGATTGTTATCTCTCAAAATTTCAGTTCAATTAAAATAAAGCTTGGAATGAGATTTTAAAGTTTTAGTAACAAAAAATTGATGCATTTTTTATGTCAAAAATCTAATGAACCTAGTGTAAATAATATACCTACATATTAAAAACTTGGAACAAAGAATCTGCGAATTAATTCTTCGGATAAATTCAACTTGAGCCAAAAAATCAATTCTATTCTTTACATTTACATTTATAATAGATCTTGAAAATCACCAATTAAAAACTGGGTAGATAATAGGCCTTAATTAATGGATATAAAAAGGTATCTAATATCAACATATTCACTAATTAAAACAAAAAATAAGGGTAGATCAGGTATAGTTCTGACTAGTTTTTGAAATTTGAACAGAAAAAGTTATTATTTTGAAATGAAAGTAGGTATAATGTTTAATGAGAATACCATATTTCTCTAGATATAGGTATAAAAATGAAATTTTTAGATCCTAATATCAACTGATTCAACCAAAAACACGCTGCCCAAATTGTAAAAAACGCTTCCAAACTATCCCTAGTTTACCCTTATATTATTTCAAATGTAGTTTTTAGTTTTGTCATTCATTGTCAAAAGTACCCTACCCTACCAGTATCTATATAGGTAAGCCTGATTAATAAATTCTTTTTGCAAAAATCGTTCGAGAGTTTGTATGATTACTTTTTGTTCTCAATTTCAAAATTGCTTTTTTCCTATAGGTCTATTTAATATCATCCATCCCTATTTTGGTTGAATTTACCTCTTTATTTTTGCTCCCTTGTATGAAATTTACCAAAAATTTTTAAAATTCTAAACTAACCTAAACTAATAAAAAAATTTGTGTTAATTTCGTACAGTGGTAAAGTTGGACCAAAAATATAAAGGTAAATTCAATCAAAATAGGGTCATAAATACTTGGGATATTTCATTTAGTACTCGTAGTACAATTGTAAACGACCTGATCAAGACGGAAATTTTGCAAGATTTAAAAAAGTATATAATGTGTAGTATACTCGTAATACCTAAGCTTTATGGTTTCTCGTATGTATTATAGAATGATACCTAATAAATATGTATAAATATTTAAGAAAACTTATCAAGGAATTACTTAATTTGGTTGAATTTTCCTCTATATTTTTGGTCCAACTTTAAATAATTTATAAAGTATCTAAAATGTCGTCTTAAAAATTTTTAGATCAAATTTTGTTGAAATTATATAAAAGATAATTCGTCCTTTGAATCCACAGTAAAAGTACAAGTAACTTTTGCAAAGTTTAATTTTGGTAGAATATACTATACCCTACCCCTATATTTTTGATCCATTTATGACACTTTATGAAAGTAACCCAAATTTTTTGGTTTAGTTAGTTTATATCTGTATACAGTGCATTTTTTTTATTTCTACGAAATTTTTAGGTTAAGTTAGGGCAAAAATTTAGGTGTAACCAAAATATAGATGATATTAAATCGGAGCCTATATAAAGTATCCTAAATACTTACCTATACGTTATCAGTTATCATTCTATAGTTGGAGATACCTCACGTACCTACTTATTATACTAGGATACTTTTTAAAATCTTGCAGAATTTCCATCTTTTAAAGGGAGTTTACAAGGGCGAATATTCTCGGGTACTTTCTCAATTTCTGGTCCGAATCTTTCGATCCGAATCGGATCTTTCTCCGAGTGTCAGCGGGAAATATAACACAGCAGATCTCTGGGCTTTCATTTCAATCTCGATTTCCAAACCTGTTTGATCTATCACTATTTCAATAAATAAACTATACCATTAACCATTAAGTTAAAAACCTAAATTTTTCGACATAAAACTCTTGAAAAAAAGCGATAAAACCAAGCCTTAAAAAAGATATAAAAATTAAATATTTACACACTTCTAATCTAAGAATAAGATAAGATCAAGTGAGAGTTTCATATTAAGATTTACACATTTACTCCCATCAGTAGAATTTCAAAACTGGATAAATTGACGCCAGACTTAATCGGAGAATTTGATCAGAAAGGGTAAATATTTGTATAATTTTGTATAATTTATAGAATCCTATACTACTTGTATACGTTATAAAGGGCGTTTTCCTATACATTGTGTATATGTATTTTTGTTTAGATTAAGACTATTTATTGATCTAATTACTCAATTAAAAATACATTTAAGAGCTAGGTAGATGAGGACATGATTAATATTAGAAAAGGACTAGAAATTCTAATTAGAATTTAATTATTTAGGTATCTATACACTACCTTAAAAAGAAATTTCTTGTATGCATTTCTCAAGTATCCTTCTATAAAGTATCTTCCATTAGTAGTAAGTATCTAGACCTAGACTGGATATCTTAATTTCTAAAATAAATCAAAATATCAATTTTTAAACTGAATCGTAATGCCATGTTAGTATATGGGATCTGTATTCGGTTTTTAAAGGTTTATACAGACTGTTTATGGTTTCATATACTCTTTCCTTTCATACCAGAACCAGAAAGTCAATTGGATACTTAATATTTTGTGACCATTCGAAAGAAAAAGTGTAATTTAGTCAGTCTTAAGATCTAACATAAATGTTATTACTTTAAGATTTTTAGAAAATACAGATAGTGTTTAATATTTATTTATATAATTTTGGATTTTATCCTCAAAAAATCATGTAAAATGATCAAGTATTGATTTTTTTTTGTAAATTGGAATTGGAGATTGGGATTGGGATACTTAACTTCTACTAAAATTTTCTATATAAAAAGTATACAAATTACAAATAGGCTTTAAAATATGACAAAAATATTTTCTAGTATTTTCAAAGTCCTCGTTTCTTCTCTTGGCTAGTTATAATTAGTAATGTAATGAAAGCATGTAGTTTTCGAATAAGTATTTAGGTCGATATTTATGAAGCCAAGTATGTATGTAGATATGTTTATGTATTATGTACATTTGCAAATACATTTTGAGCATTTATGATTTTTTAAATGACTTGCTCAATTATCTCAAAAAACCGAATAAATGCCTATATTAGGTTCTATATGGTCTGAATAAATAGCCTGTAATTGTGCTAACGAAGCGAGCACATACTATTCAACTTTGCTTTGTTCGTCTGTCTGTCTGTAAGTATGTCTGTTTTGCGCGGCATAACTCGAAAACTACTCAACCGATTTTAATTAAATTTGACATAAAGGACCCTTACAGGGTCTAGTTGTGCATGCTCGAAAAAAATTTCAGATTGCCCCACCTCTTGGGGTCATGGGGCCCTTTAAGAGGATAACTCGAAAACTAATTGACCGATTTTAACCAAATTTGGCATGAAGGACCCTTGCAGGGTCTAGATGTGTCATTTCGACAAAAATTTCAGATTGCCCCACACATTGGGGTTCAGGGCACCCTTTCCAGGGTTCCCCATGTTAATCAAATGGGAAAAATCAAAAATGAGGTTTAAGTGGCCTTAGGGGTAATCGATGACGGAGATTCCGAATTTGACATCCATTTAACCAGAACATTGACCTTTGACCACGGAAAATGGGGCAACTTGAGATACTTTCATCGCTTTGCTCGTACAATTAATAATCAACTGCTAGTGAGTTGATTAAATCCTAGTGTAATGTAATAGAGCATATGATTGGCAAAATAATTTATTTATCATAATGCCTACTTAAAAGCCTAAACAAAACCCGTTTATTGACCACGGATATCCCCGAAAAATGGATTATAATTCAGACACACTATAATTACCTATACCCCATTGTATTTACAAAGTATTTAACTTTATAATAGACACAGTTTTAAAATTTAGTTTAAATTTGAGCCCTATGTTAATTGCCTATATTGTAAGTATACCTATTTACATAATATTGTTTTTTTGGGGTCTCTAATGTAATAAATTCTTACCTAAAGACTATACTAAATTATTTAAATAAATCAGCATTATTTGATATTTGGGTTGACCAAATTTGGCCCAACTTTTTAGTGACCAACTTTCTCGTCACTTTTTCAGTGTCCCGTCAGTCGCCGGCACAAAAACTAGAAATTTTTTCAAAAATTTTTTTTTTGACTTTACACATATACTGCTGATACATACATAGAGGAATTGAGATACTTTAGACCTTGTTAACTTGTATATCAGTATTCTATTGTATCTTAGGCTTTTAACTAGGTGGATTGACATGGAATTTTTCAAATTTTTCGTGGAAAAGTGACCCAAAATTTTGACTTGGACACACTGAAAAGTACTTTGGAGGAATTTTTTTTACTTGACAATCAATTCAAGAATTTGTGATTCAAAAAAATGGCAACAATTACCAATAGTGATCGAGGACTTATCCGAGACCAAACTAATTCAATGTATTCCACAAGTAAGTACAATTTTTAATTCATAAAATACCTCAGTTTTACGATTTTTTAAAAGATATTAAAGGGTTTTTAATCAAAATCTAAAATCCTTCAGAAAAATTGCATTTTCAGCTCCTAATAAGTCGATTTTTCTTAAAACACAGTAATATATCAGTAGAGTATCCTACAAAAATTGGCTAAATTGCCGCATATTTAGGCGAAAAGTGCAAAACTTTTGACCATTTTTTGGCAATTTTCTAGTAATCAAAAATCAACGAGGAAAATCGCATTTTCAGCTCCTAATTTTTCATAAAACACACTAAAATAGTGTATCCTACAAAAATTAGCTAAATTGCAGCCTTTTTAGACGAAAAGAGCTAAAATTTTAACAATTTCCTGGTAATCAAATACACTAACAATTAGTATCTTTGATTTTTGAATCGTTTTATTTATATCATTTGGATATTAGTAGTGTAATGTAATTATGATTTTGGTTTATAAAAAATGAGAAATTTTGAAATTTTGAAATTTTGAAATGGCAAAGGTTAGGCTCTGAGACTTTTGAGTGAATCAATCATCCTGGTAGAAATACACAAGTTTGTAAATATCTTGAGTTTATTTTTATAAATTTCTAAATTATGCAGTACAAAAACCATTATGTACATACAAGTACCTACTTACTATCTTTATACAAAATATATAAAGTAAATACTTCAGTCTTCAGTACCTATATTATATCAAAATATAATGTAGGTAGAAATATAGGATCAAAATGTATTGCCATATTTAATATCCGATTTGTGTCCGCCCTTTTAGCAAACAAAAAAGTTGCAGAAAAAATTTCTTTCGATTCTATAATTTGGCACATGCTTTAGAATTTAATTAGGTATTTGAAAATCTAGCAAAAAAATATGGTGATTTTTTGTTAAAATTGTATAAAAAATAACAGGATCTTGTGACCAATCGGAAGAAAAGGATACCTACTTTCTCTTTTTGAAAATAAAATGGCTCCGATTTAATCTAATCCCTAATTTGGTTGAATTTATCCCTATATTTTTGGTTAAAATTTACCCCTTTACCATGTTAAACCTCATATAAAGACCAGAAAGCCCATTAGAACCCAAAGATATCCTTTGTGATTAGAGTACCATTATGAAGCATCTTCTATAATAAATCCTATTCTCGAAATTTGATATTCTCGAAAACTAAGAAAAAAATTGAAATATTGTCAAAATCTTTATAAAAATCTCAAAGTACCCTACCTAAATTTTTTTCAAAAATTATTCAAGTCCAAATAAATATAGGTAAATCGATCAAATTTGGCATTAAAAATTTGATTTAGATACGATTTATTAATTTGTGTAAATGAAGATTTTGGAAATGTTTACTCACCTAACTTAGGATTAGACTAAATAGTTTAGTGTAAATTTTATACAGGGGTAAATTCAACCAAAATAGGGATGAAATTAAAATAATAAAGTCTAAAAAATCTATTGTTTCTTGATCTTGAAATTGTGAAATTGGATTGATTTTGAGCTCAGATTAAGGTGTCTCGAGTGTCTCAAGTTTAAAAAATCTTGATTAAAAGATACGAGACATTAAAAGACATTTCAAACGAGATAGATAGAGCTGTTGAAAGATACATTGGTAAGGTATATCCTGTAGACTGTAGGATTTGTAACTTGATTTTTCGAAAATATTTTAGTAGATTTAGATAAGGTTTTATCTGGTTGTGGATCTGGTTGAGTTCGTTAACAAGGGCTCGGAAAGAAATGCGAAGGAAAGACAAATTCCAAGAATGATAAATTTAAGTTTGCATTGCTCATAATCACTACCAGAAGGACTAAATTTGGCACAAATAAGACCGACAAAAAAAACCACAATTTGTCTCTCAAGAAGTCGAATCTTTTTGTACATTATTTACAAATCCACTATACTACAGTATGAGTTTCGATTTTGAAGCATCTGATTTCAATTTCCATTGCCAAAATGTCTAAAATTATTTAGAAAAAAAGTGATTTTGTGCATTTTGAAATTTCCGTAAAGTCTACCTAATTGTCATATTTTACGATATTTTTGCCAATTTTATTGACCTAGAGGTCTTTAGTACCCTACATTTTACTGGTCTACTACTGGTCTATAAAAAAAACTCTGATTTATTCTCTTCCCTATTTTGATTGAATTTGCCTGTATATTTTAGTCTAACTATACCTGTATGAAATTAAACCGAAAGTCATTTACTAATTTTAAGAAATTTTTGTTAAGTTTGTTGACCTTAAAGGTCAGAAATTATACTTTAATTTATGATAGACAAGATAAACACTCAATTTGAAATCAAAATAATACATAAAATAAATGATATTGAAATAGTATTATACGAGTAGAATTTTGAAAAATATGAAAATTTCTTTCAGCTCTGAGAATTCTAATATGACTTCAATACATATTATGCAAAATTACAATTTGGAACGAAATTGAATTTTTCAGAACTTAATTAAAGATAAGTGTAGGAAATCATAGAGGATATAGTCCTATATAGAAAATAAACAAATACCATCGTATCGTACGTACACATAATACACAAGTCCATCTGATAAAAAAATTAACAAAAAAATTTGGACTAAATTATTAAATGGATTACAAAAATATTTTTATTCAGACAAATTATTATGACTAGCAGCAGTATAGGCGTACATTTTCAATAAACTAGGCTTTAATCACCTCACTAGAAGTTGATTATTAATTGTGCGAGAAAAGCTATGAAAACATCAGAAGTTGCCCCATTTTTCGGGTTCAAATGTCAATTTTCGGGGTCAAAGGTCAACTCCCGGGTCAAACGGATATGAAATTCGGAATCTCCGTCATCGATTACCCCACCCCTATAGCCACTTAAACCTCATTTTTCCCATTTGATTAACACGTGGGACCCTTAAAGGGTCCCCTGAACCCAAAGGGTTGGTGCAATCTGAAATTTTTGTCGAAATGGCACACCGAGACCCTATAGTCCTTCATGTCAAGTTTGGTCCAAATCGGTCCAGTAGTTCTCGAGTTATCCTCTGGACAGACAGACAGACAAACAGACAGACGGACAAAGTTCAAGCAAAGTTGAATAGTAAGTGCTCGCTTCGCTCGTACAATTAGAATTTGAGTTGAATAAACTCGTCAAGCTTATTGCCCTAGAGGTCTTTAGAACCCTACATTGGTACTACTGCCTGGTCTGTAAAAAAAGCTCAAAATTTTCAAATATATTGTGTTCTCCTCTACAAATTGAAAAAAAATTGATAAATCTAAAAATTTATCAAGAATTGATGAACATACTCAGATATGTGGAATCTGTAGAAATCAAAATTTCTCAAAATTTGCTTAAATATCTGGTAAACGGGATAATAGTCATCTTTTAAATATGAATCAAGTTTAATTTCATCCCTATTTTGGTTGAATTTACCCCTATATTTTTGGTATAACTTGACCCATGTATGAGATTAACTCAATTTTTTTTCGTTTACTAGTGGTTTAGGCTAGATTAGTATTTAAAAAAGTTAATTTCATACAGGGGTAAATTTAGACCTAAATTATAGGGGTAAATTCAATCAAAATATATTAAATCGGAGCCCTTTTTTAGGCATCTACTCGTAGTTTTCCAATTTTACATTGGATATCTTGACTATGGGTATTGAAACTAGTGTTCTTTTTAGAAATGTAAATCTGTTTATATTTTTATCTTTTGGCGAGATAATGAGCTGAGTTGGGTGTCATTCATGAAGAAAATTATTTCAACATTTTTCTTCAATTTCAAAGGCAAACTTGAGGAGAGTTCAACAAAACCTCTTTAAAAATATCTCGAAAATTAATTTTATACCCATCTATACCCATCTGAATAGGAATATTTTTGCATATTTATAGTTATCTAGTACCTAGCATATGGGAGTAATTCTAATTTAAGTATAATAAAACCAATAAAATAGTCATAAGTAGTACTAGATATATCAAAAGATATTTACATGTGGTTTGAACAATTTTTCGATTTGAGGTAGTACTACTTTACTGTACTTATACAAAAGTACTAGTAGGATTTTTATGAATTTTTAAAGGACTTTTTGCTCGAGTTTCAAAAATTAATGTGACCGAACAAACTCGAAAATGCTCGCATGCAACATAATACATACATACCCTACATACATATTTATTTTTATTTCAGTTGTACTTTAACACAGGACGCAATACACAATTTTCTTTTCTGTCAGAAATCAAATTTTCTGAAATTTTCTAAAAAAAAATTTCATATTTTGAAATACCTACCTAAAATATTATAGATCCAAAGTAACTTTAAAAGAAAATTTGAGCAAAAAAAGACAAATTTTTTTTGTAAAAGTTGTACAAGTTTTCAAAATTTGTAAAATTATTTTAGATTTGAAATTTTACGACTCGCGACATTTCAAATTTGACAAAAATTTCGGATTTCACAAAAAAGCAGCCATCACAGTATCACATAATACCCTATAGTAATAGTATTTGAACTAATAATTACATGTAGTTTTTAAAGTTTTTTGAACATTTTTATTAGACTATGAAATTGCTAACCAGAACCAGATTTAACAAAAATTAGACTATTTAAATAAATTATTTTTAGTCTTGTATTACTCTATTTACATAATCTACCTAGGTACTTAAAGAAATATGGTAGATTAGGAATAGGTCGGATATATTTTTGAAAGGATATCAGTGGGTTATAATGGCCTTTCTGGCCTTTATATGAATTTTACCATGGAAAAGCCTGAAGGCAGAATATACGCTTTGACAGCCTGTATTTAAATGGACTTAAGTTTCATTTCATCACTATTTTGATTGAATTTATCTCTATATTTTAGGCCTAACTTTACTCCAGTATTTTAAAAAAATCTAATCTAACCTAACCTAACCTAAACTAAACTTAAAAATATTGTGTTAATTTCATACAGGAATGAAATTAGACCTGAAATATCGGGGTAAATTCAACCAAAATAGGGATGAAATTAAACTCAAGTTCATCTAAAAACAGATTGTCCAAATTTTAAAAAAGTTTCCAAACTATCCCTAATCTACCCTTACCTAAGTTATAAATATTTAAAGTCTATATTGAACGATTTTTTTCTACATTTTGTCATTTTTTCATGTATTAAATGACCATATTACATATACTTTGCATTACTGTCCAATAAAACCATGGTTTGGTTGAAAATAGACACAAATATTCATAAATAAAGGGGAGTTAACTAACTGTCTTCTCGATCGATAATACCTTCAAATACCATTACAATACATACAAGTATACAAGTAGATACTTATAGGTATTCTGCTAAAAAAAGTATCTATTTTTTTACCAGTCAGTCCTGCGACCTAAATCCAGAATAAAAAATATAAAAGTTCATGCGAAACCTGACTACTTTGAATCCTCACAAGTCGGATATGACCCGATAAATGTATTCTTTAATATTGTGAAATTAATCAAGAAATAAAATACTGTGGTATCAATATTAAAATGTTCATTTAATTTACTATTACTATCTACTATACTATACTATACTATACTATAAACTATAAGGTATTAGTAAATTAACAAAGATACGAGTATCTGTATTGTGTTTTATAAATTGTTCATTTTGAGTTGTGGTTTATGTAAAAAGTCTCCATTTTGTCCATTAATTTAGCAGTCCATTACTGACTTACTGTCCCCCAAGGGTTCTTTCGGGGGTTTTGTTTTTGTTTTTTGTAGGTAAATACCCATCAGAAATTTGAGAATTTGTTTGACCATTTGTGTTTCATTTAATGGACATTTACACACAAGTATAAGTAGTATAAAAGTACTTTGATATATACAGAAACAGAATAGGATCAAACCCGAGTTTATTTTTGCCAAGTTTTTGATGGCACATTCGAACGGACAAACGGACAGTTCTGGCCGAAGTCTGTTCCAAGTCCCTATTGCAATGGAGATGGACGAGTCTCCTTATAGAAAGGCAGGTGTTGGACCTGCAACCCTTGGACCCCTTAGTGCCGTTAATACAGGTCAATAGTGGGTCAAAATTTGACCATTTTTTTTCTCAAATTATCCAAGTTACATATAAATACACGATTGAGTATCTACAGTCTACAGTAGTACGAATATTGGACTAAGGATCCTAAGGATTCTCAAAATTATGAGAAATTTTGTATATTTTCTAAAAAAGTTCAAAATCTTTAGCAAAAAGTTAAAGATAGTTTAATAAAAGCAAATTAGAGCTAAAATTGGTCTTTTCTCTACCCTTTATTTCAATATTATAGATTTTCGATTGAAAATTTAGATAATTTTCATTTTGAAATGTATTTTTAAAAAGGGTTTATTCGGAATATAGTCCTTTATCATGTTAAACTTCATATAAAGGCCTAAAAGCCTATTTAAGAACCAACTTTAGGAACTCATCCTCAGTTTTTTTTTGGAAAAAAAATTATTTCTTAATACCTAGTTGTATTCACAATTATTGGTTCCTATTATACGAGTACCTACATATCATTATAGAGATATACTTTTTTCTAAAATGTAAAAGAACCTAATTTTTGCCATTTATCGACTTCTCTATGTGTTTATTTATTATCCAAGCACTGTATCATTTTCCATATTTAATATTCTTAGATATAAATTTTTAGGTACTTTTTATAAGATTCGTAAAAGATCTACTATCTATTAGTATAAGTTGAGAATTTTCTCTATTCAGGAAGGATCAGTAATGTAATGATTGAAATTAGGATTTTTGGAAAATTTTTAAAAAGTCAATACTCGTAAACTAAATTTTTCTCATTTTGGTTAGGTAGATAAATACGACTTAAGATTAAACTGTCCCCCTTTTTGGCTCTTTTTGACCCCCAAATCGTGGTTTAAAGTTTGGTTAATTTAGGTTGGTTTAGGTTAGGTTAGGTTAGGCTAGGTAAGGTTAGATTAGGTTATATTAGGTTAGATTTGGGGTCAA
>JAQIXA010003968.1:0-12530 GCA_034699045.1 Nanhermannia cf. coronata Gr-Ori-00579 | reverse complement strand
ATTATAGCTGAAGGTGTGTAGATTAATATAATTTGTTGAGTTTTCAAAATTTCAGTTAGCTAAATACCTTAAAAATTTCTTAAACTGAAACTGTATGAACACGCCCCAGTCTACCCCTACCCTACTACTGTAAACTGTAGGTATATGTACAGTAAGTAGGGTACTACAACTTTTCTCAAGTATGTCCATATAATAGGAACGTTTGAAGTTTGAAAAGTAACTATCAACTCTCAAAGGCAAAGGGATTACATACATAAGAAAAAGTACCCTACAATATATGTACCTATATCCTGGGCAAGGGATTCTAGGTTGTTAAAAATGTCAGTTTACGTACCTAAAAATGCTCTAAAATTATTTAGGTTTCTAAACCTAAAATAATTTTACTTATAAAATTACCAATACTGTTAATTTTGAATGCAATTTCTTAACTATAATTTAAGACAATTTAAGAATTTAAGACAATTCTATCTCTTTTAAAACCATTGGTCAAGATCAAGGGTCAAAATCATAAAATAAATTTTAAAAAAATATCTAAATCAAATATTTTGATTTAGCACCCTATTTGTTACAATATTGAATCAAATTGGCAAAAATTGATATAAATACTGAAAATCTTCCAGGATTTGTGACATTTTAGGTTTAAAATTACTAAAAAAACATATACCTAACCTAATTTAGGAAATTGAGGTTTAAAGCATAAAAAGCCTAGAATCCATTGCCCTGCTTATTCATATCTATCTGTATATTTATTCAAAAGTAAAAGGCTAAAGTCTCACGATATTTATCTGTCTTGAGTACTTTCGGTAAGTCCTAAGGTTTTTTTTTTATAAATTATACAGCAGGATTCAGTATGTAAACTTACTATAGATATTTACATACCTACCTATCTACTTTTTGTATTTGTTTTTCTTAAAAAGTACTTTTTCCTTTTTTTCTCAGAAGAAACTCATTCAGTTCAACTAATTTCCTCATTCTTTTTCATAAAAAACAAAAAAAACTAAAGAAATTTCGAACCAAAAACTTTATATGGAAGTAGGGAACAATAGAAAAGCTATGCATTTTAAATGAGCTACAGCTTGAAGCACTTGAGATTAAACCAATTTTTTGAGGGCACAAGTATCTTATCTTTATTATTATTCTAATGGTTTTTTTCCTTAGATTATATTAATTCCTGTGTTTTGTATCAGTATTTCCTTGAATATAAAATGATATTTTAATCTAAAAAAACCACATTTTGAGACTTTTTTTTGTAAGTTAAAATCGATAAAAATAAAAGCAGAAGCTTTCAATTTTACAATCTACAGATAAAGGTAATAAAAAAAGCATATTATTTGTATTCCATTTGATTGGTTTATCTGGGTATTAACTATTTTAAGTGTACTTCCTTATAGTAATTTGATTGACTTCAACTTCAAAGAACAAACTGAATGATAAGAAAATAAAAGTAAAGTTTATTACACTAGTACTATAAGAGTAGTACAAGTCTCATCCTAAGGCAAATTGCCTGACCAATTTTCCATTTTAGGCTTCAAGATAGTCAACAAAAACTATTTAACTTTCAACTTTTGGATTATATAGGTACTTTAGTGATTGCGATTGCACACCACCGACTGGTCCAATACCAACTGGAAATTAAATACCTACTGATTCAAACTATAAATGCTACTATGCTTATTACTCTATTTCACACTTTCTTTATATTTTACAGCTTTTGACAAAAAAATAATCTCAATAATCATATCAGTGTTAGAAAATTTTTCGGGTTCAATGCTATTTTCTCTATGTCAAAAGCTTCAAAATTTTAAGAAAAGTGTGAAATATAGATTCCAAAATTTATATTTTAGATTAATTCTAGTAGCATTTATAATTTGGACCATATGGTATTGAACCTACTTTAGTATTTACCCATAGCCAGCTTATACTGGAGTTTAATTAAAAGTTGAAAAAGTTAAGTCATGAAATTAAACATGAAAAAGTTGGAGTCTCACTTATGTTTTTAGCAATAAAGTAAGACTCTTACTGGTTACAAGAATGTTTAATTAAAGTAGGTACTTAAATATGATTAATGATGACCTTTTGCTGTTGCTCTAAAGTTTAGAAAAAGTTTCAGAAAAAAAGTGATTTAGATGTATTAAAGTTTGAAGTGGCCTTTGACATTATCTTTTCAGATCTTTCAGAATTTTTTTATACATATTTATTACTATTCTAAGGAGTAGATAGGTATAAATATATTATAGTATTTTGACATTTTGATAGTATTTTGATATGCCACTTAAGTGCATTCAGAATGTGGAAAACTCGAAAATATTTTTTTGCATGACCAAATGCTTATAAAGCAGAAGATTAGAGATGGAAATTGGTATGAGATAATGCTTTTTTTAATCTCATGAAAATTTAATTTTAGGTACTTGGTTTGGTATTTTTTGCTCCAAATTCCAAATGGAATTATCCAACAGACTGATAATAATATCAAATGATAACCTAAAAAATCTCTTTATTCATCCAACTAAAAATATCAATTTCATTTCAACAAAGCCTTCAAATAATCATAAATTCACAAAGATACTTAAATCTGCTGTACTTATAGTAGATAGTATCAGCAGTATTAGTTTTTATAAGCCAGTCATAATTTCATTTACGCCAGAATAATTCCAATAAATAGGAAATGGAATTTACTGTAATATTTTCAATAATACAATTTTTTAAGCCAGGATTATCAAGACTTTGTAAAAAGAAACCAAAATTGGATTTTGAATTATTAATTTAGATTTGAGGTGAAACTTTTTTATATCTAGTTTTCTAGTCTGTGTAACTTTTTGTTCTCCAAAAAGTTGAAATTTTGTACAAATAATTCATTGATTAGCCGAGAAATATGAAAATTTTCTTTGATTACCTGCCTATATACGAGTACTATGGAGAAAGTTTTTCGATAAAGTCAAAAAACCATTCTTCAAAAGTTTCTATAAAGGTTTTTTTTTGCATAAAATGTCTAGACTTTTGTATTGTAAAAATATTTTCTAATAGTAATAGTCAGTATCTAGTATTTTAAATCTGGTTTAGACAATCAGTTAAACTGTCAGTTACAATTTTAAGCAAGCTTTTTGAGCCTAAAAATCTTTTTGAGAAAATATGAGAAAATTATGCAAAAAAATTTTTTTGCTGAAATTCAAATCAGAACTTACACATCACTTTGAGTTGTATAAACTTCTTTGATAAGCGATTCAATTGCGAGCCATTTAAATGGGATTTTTCCATTAGAACTCTTTTTGTAAAGATTTTGCTCATACACATCACGACTCACTGTAATGAAGCAATTAGAAAAAAATGATCGATAATAATTTAATAAGCTCCATTCACAAGTATGTATAAGTATAGTTTAAAAGGGAGAAATTGAAATTTCTTACATCCAAAATCAGCAATTTTGAGATCCAAATTTTGCCCTACTAGTATATTTCTAGATGCCAAATCTCGGTGAACAATTTTATTCTTTGCCAAATATTCCTGAGAAAAAAATGTAATAGAAAAAGTAGTACAAAGTAAATAAATCTTATATTCTAGGATATATTTTTACAAGCTTACGACCTACTACTACTAGTATATACGTACGTACTAGTACTAGTATATACGAGTAGTGATAGAAAAAACTCAAAAAGGAATTGGAATCCCATCAAAGGAAAATGGGTGTATAAAAAATATAAAAATTGTACTTTATCGTTAAATTAGGTGAATGTCAAGGATAAACCGAAATTCTTTTCTGGGCTTTCTCCTGAGTAAGCTATATATATATATATAATTCTGAGGGATTTATAGATTTTCAAAGTAATATTACATCAAAAAAATCAGAAAAAATTGGCTGGAAATCATAAAAATATCTAAGGATAAGTAGCTGGTACTTTGTATCTAAATTATAAATATATGCATTTTACCATTCCAATACAGATTTGTCTGGCAAAGGATAAAAGATTGAACTCGGTCAGCCACAAATCTTGATCTTCTACTGCATATCCGGCCTCTTCTCGATTCATAAAGTAAACCTCGTTTGTCACCATTGACATGCTAACCCTTGAGCCTAATAAATAGAAAATATTGTACATATTGTCTTGGGTAATTGACTATATTTTGACGATTTATAGGTCATACATCTGTTACATATTATACTGATATGAAGGTGCTTATACCTACCAGTTTTCGAACCAGGATTGAGAAATATTTGATTCGATTTTCCACTCGATTGTTTATTTACCATTGAATTGAATGCCTAAAATATTTAAATTTTAAAGTTTTTTCAAATTATTTACTTCAAATGTGAAGTTATAGTAAAACATACATATGGATCAAATACTTTAGCTCTACTTGAAATTGTAGATACCTTTCTAAGGTAGGTTTGCAAATCCCCATTACAGCAATATTCGACAATTAATGAGTGCATAAAGTTTTCCTTGATTACGCCAATAAGACCCACGATATTTTTATGAGGTTCAAGTCCCTTTAGAATATCGAATTCTTCCCAAAATTTACTCATATCTCGATCATCCACACCATCTAGTTTTATAAAGAGAAAGTTTTGAGGAATTTAGAACTTTTCCTACTTTCTCCGAAACTCACAACTTGGCAATTGTTACGAGTTTTGGAGAAAGTTATCTAGTCTCAAGTTGAACTTGAGATCAGATATGCGTTAGGTATATTATATAACATTGCAATAAAGACAAGATTTTAGATTTTTATTTACCTATAAAAAAAGTCAAAGCATAATATTCAAACAGAGCTGAGGTACTTTCATTATAAAAAGTAATATAAAATATTTTAATTAAAAATCAAAATTAAATTTTTAATTAAATTCTTAACTTTTAATAACTTGTTAATACTCAAAAAATAAAAGAGAGCATGTGTAAGGATTGCTATTTAAATTGCAATTTTATAATTAAAAGACACAATTACTTTTTAATTCAGGAGTTTTATATCCTTTATTAGAACTCGTAGATCATAGTACCATACCTACTTATTAGATACTAGCATTCTTTTAAAATTACCGTTTTTTGAATTAGAATTGAGTAATTATATGTAGTATACAGTATAAGTAACTTTATATTTAGGTATTCGAGTAAACAAAATTTGATTCTGACCTTGAGAAACTACAATTATCCAAGCTACTATGTAAAATACAGGGAAGATTTTATGGACAGAATTCTTTAAATTGAAAGTCAAATTAGCCAAAATTGAAAATCATGATGCTTTTTCCTTTTGATATCTTTTGATCATTCATGGTTAGTTATTTTGGACAAAAAAACTTCAACTTTTTACAAAAATTTAGCACTCCGAATGTAGGTAACGGTAAATCTACATAGCTTAGCTATAAAGTTATATAATATGATTAAAAAAGTTTTTCTTTTCAAGTACGTACCTCGAAGTGTTTTGCAAGCCACCGTTTGTATCTGTCCATCTCGATAAAGTATGGCTTTTCTAACTATTTTACAATAAACAAATTATGTAACTGTCGTCAAAAAATCCCACACAAAAAGGTTAAAGTATTTTGAATAAAATTTTACCGACTCCAAACTGCCCCTGGCCGATTACATTTTGAAGAATGAGAGATTTGGGCTCAATTTTCCATTTAAAACTTTCCTCATACCCAGATTCAGGTAGAATTGGATCGGTCGCTTGAATGGGTTCTTTATCAAGATTCTTCAAATATGAAATAAATTAGACTTATGTACAGTATACAAGTTTAGAATCCATAAAAAGGTTTTTATATCTATATATATTAAAGCTAGAATTTTGAATAAATTTTCTTATCAGCCAAATGCATCTGATCTGATCTGATATATTTAAGAATAATTTACAATTCAATTATTCAAATTGAGCTCACCTCAAAGTAGGCAATGTGTTGTTTCCTTCTTTTCGACTTGAGTCTGTAGCTTTTGAATACAAAGTACAGCAAAGTTAAAATTATTACAAAAAATAAACACCCTATCGAGATGCTTATGATGATCCCCAGTTGACTAGAAGAATCTGGCTCAAATCCTTAAAAAAATTTAAATAATAAAACATATATTTGTAGTAAAAAAGTAAGTAAATAATATGGATTCTGTAAAAAAGTAAGTAGGAATAATAAACTTATTTTTACATACTTTTTCTTGTCATTTTGTTCAAAATCTTGAATTTGTACGAAAGTAAAACTGATATCGAGACTTGACCTTGACCCTGACCTACGGCCCTCATTTCAATTCGAATATGACTCGATTTAGGGATCCAGATTGACGTCAAATTACCAGGAATTGAAGTATTTTTATAAATCACATTAGGATTTGGATGCAAGATTGTAAATGGTTGTAAATCCTGAGTCGAACTTCTAGGATCAAGTTCTGGATGATGCACTGATATTGGTTCTCTATAGACGATTAATTCATATATTAATTGACGATTTTTTATATCCTTTGGTTTATCCCACGAAAGTAGAAAAAAATTCTCAGTTTCGTTTGAAATCATGAGATTTGTAGGTGGTAAAGGTGCTACAAAAAAAAGCTAAAATTAGTCTCCACATTGTTAAGTAAATAAAACAAATTCTATTTATGAAGTTGCTTACGACAATGAACAGTAATATTGAGGTCTTGAAATGAATTGCATGATGGTACTTGAAATTTTAGGTCTGCAATTTCCTCATGAAAATTACCAAAATGCTCACAAATTTTAATATCATATTTTTTTCCAAATTCGAGGTCTGATATTGTATCTTGAAATGAGTCATAAGCCTAATTATAAGACAAACCAAATCAAATATTAGATATTTAGATAAAAGTATGTAGGTACCCTAGTTATCTCTCGGATCCTGTGATCGTCATCTTCAATACTTTCGATTTGAGGTAAAATATGAATTTGTGAACGACAAGTGGCATTTATCCCCGAACCACTTTCTGAATAATTACAAAATTATTGGAATAAAATTAGGGTATTTTAGATATAAATTGAATTCATTTACCCCAAGTAATTATAGCCCTTGGCTTTTTGTCCTTTATTTAAAACCATAATCATTAGCATATAATAATTTATGATTAGTTTAATTATCTTAATCTTTACCCAGTATTTCATATCAAATTTCAAAACGCGAGCATTTTTTGGTGGTCTTGTTTCTCTTTTTGTCATTTCTGAGTTGATAAAAACAAAAACATTAATAATAATTGTACTTGTCATAACATATACTAAATATTCGTAGAATAAGTATTACAACTAGGACACATACCTAAATATATTATATCTAGCATACTACAATTTACTATACCAGTAGTTTAAATATACTCTATTTTAAATAAATTGAACTGCGTTCTAAGACAAACTTTAATCTACCACTGATATAGGTATAATGTTTCATGATTTGAGATTAGAAATAATTGATTTGTTTTGTCTTACCAAATGACTTAATGAGTTCAGAGACACTGGGCTGATAGACAACTATAAATATTAATTTAAAATCATAAATTAAAACAAAAAACGAAAAACGAAAATGATTTTTATACCGTCTGGTGAAATAGCTGTGATTCGAAATCTATACTTTAAATTCAATTCAGTCTCAATTTTAAGTAGCCAAAAGGGTGTAATAAGTTGATAATCTTGAATCCAAATTCCATTGATTTCCTTTTCAACGACAAAATACCGTGGGGTTATATCGAGATCCGGCCTAAAAATTAAATTTGAATCTTTTAGCCAAAATTGATGCATTATTTATATGCATACAGATTAAGTAAAGTACTTACCATAAATAATTGACTTGAGTAAAGTTAAAATTGAACTTGATGTAAGTATCAAATGTTGTTAAACTATTTTGACCTGAACAATGAAATAAAATTTTTGGAGCTGGATACCCTGTGAAATAAGTTAAATTCACATTTTCTGGTCTTGAGGTAGTACAGATATTGGGCTCAGAATATTGGTCAAAATTATAATCATTCTTAGGACAGGATGTCTTATGGCTAAAATCAAAAGTTCCATTTTTGATATTTTCAAAGCACTGTAAATGAATATCAGTAAGGTATACATATTAGAATTAGAATTCAACAAGTTTCTTTTGTCTATTTTTATTTTTATCAATAAAAATTCTATATATAAATACATGCATAGTATAGGAGGTATTTTTTAAGTAAATTACCCCAATGCAACTTGTGCACTGCTCAGTCAGACATATAGCAGGTATAATTAAAATTTCAGACTCTGTCAATTGAGGCAATTTTTCTGTGTCCTAGAAAGTAATAAGGGCTTGATCATAAATTTCTAAATAAACTGTAAAATCTTAAGTTTAGATTTCCTTTTTAGAGATTATTTTGGTCAAAAAATGCTTTTTTGCCACTTCCTACATTTTATAAATAAACACGTGTGTAATTACAATTTTTAGAATGTGAGACTAAAAATCAGTTTAAGATTTTAATATTTTAAGTAAGTAGGTCTAGAAAGGTTTATAGTGTTTTTTAGTAACTTCTCATATCCAGATATGCCTACTTATTGTAAATATCGTTATGATCAGTAAACTAAGTCAAAATATAGGTAGGTACATTTTTCAATTATAATTTTGTCAAAAATGGAAAAACTTAAATAATTATTTAGTAGTATGTTTAGTAGGATAGAAAATAGTTCTTATGATTAGGAAAAAGTTTAAATTTTTTATAAAAATGCAAAAATTAAATCTTCATTATATCACAGTAGTATCTGTATAGCTATTGATAATACCTACCTAATTAATTATGCATAATGTTTCAAAATGGTTTTATGTCCAAGTGTTTATATCGAATTCATAAAACTTGTTCATTCATAAGATTTGTGCTAGTATGTTCAGAGCTAAATCATTGAATCAAAATATTAGTTTTTACTTACCCGGTTGAAGCATCTGGCTTGACAACTTGCCATTGAAATGGATTTCAGGTATTCAGGATTTGATCTTGGATCATCCTGCAGTACATCATTACTGATCCCATTTGAATTTTGAGGTAATTGAATTACAATTAGAAGACAAATGAATATTTGAAATCTTGCGAGATTTTCCATTATTCACATTTCAAATGTCACATTTTGTATTATATTTAACTAGACTCGAGACTCGAATCAATAGTATCTATCTAGATATATAACTGTAAATGTAGGTATCGTATCCCTAGTCCCTGGTACGGTTCTTGTACTATAATAGGTAGTTAAGTATCTAAAATCACAAGTAAATTCAGAGGCAAAACGACAAAGTTTTTACCAAATAACATTGCCATTTAATTTAGATAACTGATCGTGAGCACAACACAATCACTGGAAGAACCATTTAAGCATTTAAACCATTCAAATAGACAAAGAATAGTTAGTGATAACTTGGTGAGTAGAAGTTGAATGAAAAAAAACTGACGGTCTTTCTTGCACTAATCGTATCGTACTGTACTTAAGTCTTAAGTACAAAGTATTATACTCTGGAGAATTGTACTGATATATCGGTAAATGCAAGTATATAGAGATAGGGTACTTTTGATACCTATTTCTTATTTACAATCTTCTAGATCTGGATATACTTAACTCCATATCGCATGAATAATGTATAATATGTCTACTGGCTTATTTTCCTTTGTAATGTTCTTGAAAAAGCTCATATTCTCATATTCTGAATTCTGACACTGCATGTGAAAAAAAAAAAAGAAAAAAAGAACTTTGATATTTTAACTTTAGTTTTAGATACGAGTATATGGTGATAGATTGCAATTTCAAATTCGCGCATGAAGTGTATTAATAAGTACCTAAGTAGCAAGTAAGTATATTCAAAGTATACCTAAACACGTAGTTTTAGTTGTATGTATCAGTAACTGTTACTATTGTAAAGAATATGAACAACAAGTTGGTGTAGGTCTACTTATCTTTATATATAGTTAGTCGAGAATCGAACTTTTCATCTACTTTAGGTATTAAGATGGTGCATATTGAGCTTTAAGCTTTTTCTTTCCGTTAATTAATTAACTTATAAGTAGGTATGTAGTTGGAAAAGTTTTTGATCACCTACTGGACCCTTCTACTTCTAGACCTAGACCTTACATTTTCATTAAGTAATAGACATGTAGGCGTTTCTAACTTTGACTGGAATACCTATCTGAATCTGTATTTGTATTTGTAATATTTGTGTAAGGATAATAGTGTAGGGTAAACTTCTGTACTTACCTAGGCCTATGGGACTAGACTAACTTGAGAATAAGATAAGTAGTAAGGTGTTAGCTACTATCAATAAGTAAATTACTAATAGAACCTACTCGACTACCGATGTTATTAGTATAAGGATTGTTAATCATGGACCATGAGGAATTCACTAGAAGCTATTTGAGAACTCTATTTGAGAACTTATAGTATGCCCTACTTGTATTTTTGCCATTATTTGCCATTTAAAGCGATTTTCCATTCATTATTTTATCGAATTCAGACTACAGACTGTAAACTTTGTATTTCACGTATTTACGTAAAAGCTAGGATTACAAAGGGCTTATATTTCACCTTAGGTATACATAGTTTAATCAAAATAAAATCCTTCGACTCTACTAGCTTAAGCAATCATATTGCTAAAACTATTATGAGAAATTGTCCTAAGGAGAATTGAAATAAACCTTAATCTTTAGCTCAAAAAATTGGCTAGACTAAAATATTTAAGTAGGTGAGTTATTATTAACTAATAATAACTCAAACCCTGCAATTTAAAATGATTTTATAAAATTAGAGAAAGTTTTCCAAATTGTCAATGAAAGATGTAAAATAATTAATTATTAATGATTGTAATTGAAGTGCTAAAAGTGAATATGAAATGAAAATTATTTGAGAATTTCTATATACTCTGTAGGAACTACTATTTATACAGGTAAATTACTCATTATACCTAGGTACTAGGTACCTTACTAGAATACATAAAATTCTTAAAAATTTAATCTCATACTGGTAGGTATTATACTTATCCTATTTGCCTACCTGTATTTACAAAGAAATATTTGGCATAATTTTAAACTGAATTTTACAAATTAGATGAATTTTTTGTAAATATTTCTGAAGATGAGTTTAAAATGTCAAATTGTGTTGTGTTTATATTGTTCATAGAACAGTTATAGGGTACCATTAATAGTAAGAATATAAAGAATAGGTACCAACGCTACTATCTATTACTGCTATCTAATAATAAAAACCTTATCTTACAAGTTGTGTAGGTTATCGGTTATATTTCATCTAAAATATTCTGAATTTTATCCTAAGCCTAAAACCCTTACTTATATTGTATTCTCAGAATTTCATGGCTCATTTCAAGATCTTTTTGAGACAAGACAAATTCCTATTTGAAGTACCCATCTAGAAAAAACTTGTTGAACAATTTTTGTTGAAATGATAGTAAAAGGATAATATAACAAAATACTCTGTATATGCCTACATACTTATAACTGGTAATTGAATTAAATTAACAAAAAAACTAATACTATCTGTAGTGCAGTAGATTACACTAGTTAAATATTTAACTTGCATAATGGATAATGTACCTTAATATCTCCATTTAAATAAATTGCTTATGATTATCTATAGAGCCTATTATCTACGGAATATTATCGATACTCGTTACTAAATATAGTTAGTCTAATAAGTCTACCTGGTTCTTGAAAAAATGCAATTGCAATTAAGAAATTATTGAGTCTCAATTTTTTTGAGGTCTAGTCGGATCAATTTGTCAGAGGCATCAGATGATTGGGCGAAGCGAGCCCTTTACTATTCAACTTGGCTTACACTTTGTCCGTCTGTCTGTTTGTACCTAACCTATGCTAGAACTATAGGTAGGTACTGGACCGATCTTAACCAAACTTGAACCTTCATCAGAATGGTTAAATTGCTTTCTAATTTAGCTAATAGAGCTGTTGATTAACTCCTAGTAGAATAAAATAGGTATGTAGTATGTAGAAATACTTATATGTTTTTTTATTTTCATAACCTTCAATTATACAGTTAAACTAGGTACATGTACTATACCGAATTGCAAGTAAGTAATTGCATTAAGTATTGATATTTGCATTTGAAGTTTTACCAAAAGTTTATTTTTAGGTGCTTAGCTTCCAGAGACTTTTCCAATTTCATTTCATAAAATAATCCAATACTTAACTAAATTATTTGAAATAATCAATTTATAAGATGATTGAGTTAAATTGTCATACCTAGCGATCTGCGGGTTGACGGGTTTTTACCCAGGTTTTTGACTCTATTCACTTGGGTTCAGACCTAAAAAACCCAATCATACCCATACCCCGAGTTCAATTTTGAAAACCTATAACGATACGGGTCCGGGTTTCTTCAAAAACTCACCCAAACTCGAACCCGCTGATCTCTAATCAATCATACCCTATAGTAGTACTCACATATGGTACATGGTAGAGTAAATAACATAACATTGATGTATCATAGTGGTAAGTATGTATGATGACTAGGAGTGGAATTCAAGATAAAGGCTTCCTCCAAATTTTTTGAGTAGGCCTCGAACTTGGAGCAGACCTTTCTCAAGGAAT
>JAQIXA010003967.1:0-12530 GCA_034699045.1 Nanhermannia cf. coronata Gr-Ori-00579 | reverse complement strand
GGCAACTTGAGATGCCTTCATCGCTTTGCTCGCCCAATTAATAATCAACTTCTAGTGAGTTGATTAAAGCCTAGTAATAATATAGGGTAGGGTAGGGCACCTAAAATGTCTGTTCAAATATCTGCGTTTCTCTGTGAAGTACCTAGTATCTTACTCATAAAGAAATCATAAATATTCGAATAAGTAAATAAGAATTAAAATTTAAAAAAATCAAAAAGTTAAAAAGCTAAAAGGATGCTTTTTTCTTATTGATTAACAAAATCAGAGAACTAAAATTTAAAATGCTATATCTGTAATCTCATAAATTATTTACAAAAAGGTAAGGACATTTTCTGTAATTCAAATGCAGTACGTGTAGCTCACAGTTGGATATTCAATAAAGTCTGTCTACCTATACGTATAAGTAATACGTAGATATAAGTTTTATAAGTTATACCTTTTATTATAATATTATTAAATAAAATTCTTTCAAATAGAAAACAATTTCTTTAAAATCTAATAATAGGGTACTTTAAGAACAAGTTACCCCCTGTATACTTTGCTTAAATCTTGTAATCTTGTATCAAAAATTTTATCAGATAAATTTTGTAATAACAGACCTGTATAAAGAAAAGCCAAAAACTTAAATAGGTACTTTGAATACCAAGGCCCAAGGTACGTATTACTTGACAGAGCATCTATCTAGAAAGTACTACTCGTAACATGTAGTATTAATTTTAAGAAAAAGTAATTCTACCTATGTCGAAATTAAATTGAATTAACTTTTAATTATCGTTTTTTACAAAGTACCCTACCTATATACTATACATGTAGAATATCCTACACAGGATCCATCAGATTATGATTTTATTTCTGAACACAGTATGGTATTGGATAATGTTTGTAAATGTAATGCATGTTTTTTTTTAATGTTTTGCATTATGCATCCTTTTCTCTACCGTAACCGTACCGTACCGTAATGCATATTTTATAAATATCCCCGTTTGGTATATCTATGTGTAGTTTATAATTTGTATTATAGCTATGTAAGCTTATAAGTACCCTACACACAAATATATAAAAAAATAAAGCTAGCTTTCTCTATAAGGTTATCTAAGCAACTGTATGGCCGTCAACCGTCTCCAAAGTTTTTTCGGATCTTATTCTTATTCTTAAGTATAGTACCTATAGGTATGGTTTGCTGTAATTTTTAGACTTATTTTATTTATGACCAAGACCTTTTCACTTGCTTTCACAGCAGTAATTTCTGCATGCAAAGTGACTTGTAATGGTTGATCTATGAGTGCCTTGAGATTTCAATTTGTGTCAACATTTTTTTACCCTATTTTCAACCTCAATTCAAACTCAAATAACATGGTTGCTTGCAAAGCAATGTATCAGGTAAGGTAAAAATAAAGATTTTTGGAAAATATTATGATAATTTAAAAATTTAATTAAAGTACCTACTATAAATTGATACTAAAAATTACAAATGATTTGCTTTGGATTTTATTTTGTCTTTATTCGTATGTACCCTACCTATTAAGATTAAGAACCTTACCTATTAATTAATCAATAAAATCAATAGATACCTATAGATATAGCTTAAACTCATCCTCAGTTCAAACTTACAATATATACCTAATACAAGTAAAAATGCATCAGGATTATTTGTAAAATTGAGTTAAATTTTTTTGTTTTTCAGATCCGAATCGGATTGAAAAACTGATTTTGTACACAACTAACCGAAAGACCCTCTCATTGAAAAAAAGTAAAACTGATTGAAATTGCATAACAAGCTAAAAAGCTTACAAAAATGAATTAACTAGCAAACTAAATTAGGGTTAAGTTAACCAACTTGAATTAACAAGAAATTAAGCAAAAACTAGTAAAATTAATTACATAATCAAAAATATTTTTTCGATCAATTGTCCTTCGATCAGTCGGTATGGTACGGAAAAAATGGATCGTAATAAGAGGTATAGTCAGTTATACTTTTTGGGATAAATCCTCCAAACTACTTATACATATAATAATTTCACTTTCATACACTTACCCCAAGCAAGTTCAATGCCTATTCGTATTACTTTATACTTTAGTAAATGTACCCTACCCTACCTATCTACCAGTTGCAGATGAATGAAATAGTACCCTACCCTATGTAGTAGTGGATAACAGTAATATTAAATTTAATAGGTACAGATATTATACTTCCTTTTAGTATTTATTTCCGGTAAAAAATTGTTGCGTTTGTTGACAAATTGAGAGCAGGAAGAAAGCTCTTACTTTAAGATTTAGCCTTAACCTTAACTTATTGTGGTGACATTTTTGAAGGATTTAAGAAATACCTTAAGAAGCAAAATAGGAAAACATAATATTTTGAGATATTTTGTATATAGATACTGATATTCTGATAGGATAATAAAGAATAAATGCTAAATTAATACCTTCTAGGTATATTAATATACATAGATCTAATTTTAACTTGTACCTATTTCTTACTACAATTGACTAATTCTAAGTAGTTATTTTATTTATAATACTATGCTGATAGGAGACATTCAAAAGAGATTTCTTACAAGTTAAAAATGAAAAGTAGCCGTAGCGTAGGTAGTAAGTAGCAGGTGCATACTTATCTTATTTTATGTATATTATTTAGATTCGAATGTCCTTTAACTTTATAAATTCGAATGACTCGCTTCTAGTTGCATAACTACAAATTAAATATGTACTAGTTTTATATATCTGTATTACACTGAATTGTAAAAAAATATGAACAAAAACTGACTTTTTAAAGTACTCTACCTAGGCAGTAGATTGTAGGCAGAGTAATATATATCTTTAACTACTTGTACTACCTATCTAAACACCCATAATAAATATCAAAGTATGGAGAACCATAATACTTAATACATATAATATTATTGTCATTATGGTTCTCCATAATAACATTACCTACATTAGGTAGGTAGGTATCTTAATTCTTAATAAACAATCCTAAATTAGTTAGAAATATATTAAAAAATATTCTGTATATATGTATTATATTTTCGCTCTTTTTTTCCAATAATGATTAACCTTAAACGCTTTTTAATCCGTGAAGAATAGGTAATTTTTAACATATAATATTTAGGTAGGTTAGGTATATAGATAGTTGTGCTGTATAGTAAAATTTTTTTCAAGTTTGTGGCCATATTTTGTTTAGATTGAAGTTTAAGATCAAGGCTTTGCTTACACTCGTAGTTAATGCTGTGAATATATAAACCTACTCTATAGGTAAGTGGTAGATAAAGTAGAATTCTTATTAAAGGGGCTATCTTAACCTTAACAGCGTTAAGATTATTAAATTTTTTAATGAAGCATCAAAATTTCGTTTTTATGTGGCAAAAAGGTTCTTTTAGTTTAGAAATAGTAGATAGCTATCTATTCTATAACTATAAAAGAGAGAAATTTTATAGTACGAGAAGTTAGTCTAGTTAACCCAGCGCGTGTATAACTACTAGTTTTCCAATTTTTTATTTTTCTCATAAGAGAACTCGAAAGTCATAATTTTACTTTTCTACCAATTTTTTGATTAAGAAAATGAAGGTACAATATATTACATACGATACTAAAACAAACAAAAAATTGCTTTTTCAAAAATTTATCTAAATTTTGAATATTTTAAATTCCAGCATTCTTTTATACCGTCACTTTTACTCCTTTTGAATTTTTTGTTTTGTTCTTACGGACAACAAGCGACGGGTTCTGGTGGAGCTGGATACAGCACACTTGTTGGAGGATTAGGTGGAACCGGTTCAAATTCTGGTAATAGCCCTGTTCCAAGTAATGCCAACCAAGGTGTATCTCCTGGAGGAACGTTCGGAAGTAGTGGTTCGACTGGGTACGTGCACTCACTTCTCACTTATTCCCCCCTCCCTCCAAAATTTAAGACCAAACTTTCTTCAAAACAATCTTTAAATGTCCAAGTTCGTAGTACAAACTATTACTATTATAATTAATTATGTACCCTCAGCCCCTAGCCTAATTCTGATTATATTAACAGAATAGCTGTATTTAGAGGCGCAAAAAGACTTTTAGGTAGAATTTTAGTCTATAGAATATAGGTAGAGTTTGATTTGAAATTGGAATGAATACAGAAACACTTAAAGTTAAAGTAGTAAAATTACTAATCTGATCGTGAGTTTTTTTAATAATGGTTTTGAAAATAGGTATACCATACTAGGAATCATCCCGGCTACTAATACCCCAAATTATGGAGGTCAAGGTCAAGATCAGGGACAAGGAAATTACGATAATTATTACAATCAACAGCAGCAGCCAGGATTCAATCAATACTATCAACCTCAACAAGGATACTACAACCAGCAACCTCAATATTATCGACCACAACAACCTAATTACTATCAAAATCCCTTTTCGAGTGGAATTTATCGGCCAACTTATTATCAACAACAGCCGCAGCAACAACAACCAGGATATGGCTATAATCAAAATCAACCTCAGCCAACACCACCACAGCAAGGTGGAGACTCTTTCGGTTATGGAAAATAAAAGCCTATATCTAGAAACAAAAGGTTAATTATTAAAAATTATAATATCTATTTTTATTTATTTCTTTTCTGAAATAACTAAAGAACCCAATTATACATGTATTTGCTTATAAAATTGATATCAAATTCGGTTTTTTCAGAGCTGAATTAAATGAATAGATTACATGCATAGTAAGAATTTAGGAATGTTATTAAAATGATTACCTTATTTATAGTTTACGTTAATTATTAAATTAATGTATAAATGTAATACATACCTACATTACCATTTTAAATGTGTAAGTAATTGTGCTAAAATAAATGACAATAAAATTCTTAGGTAAAAGTTACATTTAAAAAAATCAAAAAAGTATAAAATACCAATAATAGAAAAAAAATAGTAGGTATAAGTATTAGTAATATTATACTAAGATAAAGAATTAAACTTAAAATAATATTATAGCATAGATTTAACTTTTACGAAGTTTATGCTGATTATGCTAGTTAAAAAAATAAACTACAAGAACGAAAAATTCTTAAATGCATAAAATAGTATAAAAAACATTGCTTATCTTGTGTTTTTAGATTTTTTAATGTACTCTGGAGTAGGTGTATAGTAGTGATCAGAACCAAAGTAATCTTCTAACTTCATTATCAAAAACCTATAAAAAATTAAAATTACTAAAAATATTTAAAATTTTGATAAAGCACTACTAACTTAAAAAAGTCATCGAGCTGCTTGTTAAGTTCTTTTACTTGCTCCTCCTCAATTACACTGTAGGCCAAACATTGTCCCAATTTAGCTTGAAAATATATAAAAAATAAAAACAAGATAAGGTATGGTACATAGGTATGAAAGAAAGCATCGAGTTTGGAAATTCTCAATTCCATTACTCATACTTTATAAATCCTGAAAGGAAATAAATTATATATAATTTTTAGACATAATTACATATAAGCCGCAGTAAGTGGGGTCCACCATAAATATCGGAGAAGTATTTACAATTATTTTCTTCTTGCTTTAATGCCTAAAATAAAATAATTAAACACATTAATTTCAATTTTATGGAAAATTTTGTAATTAAATTATTCGTTATGCTTACATCTTGCAGCTGAAGTTTCTCTGAAGGATAGAGCAATTGAGATGCTAACAGATTGTCGAAGTAATCGGTGAGATTTTCTAGTACCTCAGCCGCCTCTTCGTCATTTTCATCTCTCGTTTCTAAATAAGCTGCCACAATTTGATTTAAGTTGGGATTTGATGGCAATGTGACAAGCTAAAAAAAACTACATTAGCTTTTTGTTACAATATAGTTGGTATGTATTATGTATACAAATACAAACACACAAGGAACTAGGTACAGATCAATTATAAAATTTTGAATGATTTTATACCTGTTTATTGATATTAATCCTCTCCCAATCTTCGGCTAAAATCATTTTCAATTCATCAGGAATAGGAATATTCACTTCTTGTTTTTTCTCATAAAACACTTCCTAAAACAGAATCTCGCATTTAGGTGCTTATTTACATTAAATTGTATAAATTATTATTAGATTTAGAGTAGTAAATTACCGATTCTACATTTTTTAAACTAAATCGTTTTTTTGCAGCAATTTTTAATGCTTTTCCTTGAGAAATTTTAGTTCCTTTAAACTCAAAAATAGGCGTCGAGCTCCTCGAATTTGTTCTATCATTATTCGATCCACAATCGAATTTTTGTTGTTGTTTATTTAAACTGGAGCCTGCTTTGTTGGAATTCCCTTTTTTGGCTGCTTTTCTATATACACATATTATATTATAGAAGGGATAAATTATTAGTTTAAAAACATTTAAAAAAAAGCTAAAAAAGATTAAGTAAATAAGTACGTTATAGTAATTGTATAGCTTTACACTTATTTTATAAATTATTTAGATACCTAGGTACTCGTAATCGTTTAAACTTACGATGAAACATCTTGTGCCAGCTTCAAATCTTTCTGTCTTTCGATGTTCTCTTCTGTATACTTTAGAATTCTGTCATCAACCATCCATTCGTTCCATCTGATTTATAAATTATTTATCTTTATTAAAATAGAATATTTACTAAAGTGAATAACTAAGAATTAGTACTGCTACGCTGGGGTAAAGAAGCCCAGATCAATAATTTGATTGAAAAATTTGTTGACAATTGACATAAAATACCTTGCAAGGGTTAAACTTTAACTTACTTCTTATTCCAGCCAAGGTAATGAACTAAATAATTAGCTCCATTGTCTCGAACTTGAGTTGAAACTATTTTAGCCTCATAAATTAAAGGACCATGAAAACAGAGTACCTGTTGGAAAAAATAATGTTACTTATAGATTACTTATAGAGTGCTTTTTATCATTATTCATTGTCTTTATCAGCAGAATCTGATCTTATCAAATAAACAATAATTTATAGAAGTACCCTACCTATTTTACTTTTACAATATAAATAATATTGGTAATGTCAACTTTATATGAACCTTTTCATCTTGCTGGAAGAGAAATTCAGGATTCTCTTTCACCTCCTGCAGTTCATCATTATCTGGAATTGGCTGTGTCAATTGATCTTCAATTGGTATCGGTGGAATTGAATCAGCATCAGCACCAGCATCAGTAGGCTTAGAAGCTTGATTCTCATCATCTGATGAATTATCTTGATCCTCATCAAGTTCCGGGTCATCCAAAGGCATAGTATTAGCATTGGTCACATCCATTGTTTTTGGTCTGTCTGGCTGATTGTAAAACCGGACCAAGTTTTTACCTGTAAATTACATAAATCAATCTTCATGAGAGAAATAATTTTTTAATTATTAAAATAAAAAAAATAAAAAAACCTAGCTAGGCTTTTATTCTTTGTCTTAAACTTAATATCGCAATTATCACAATAAATTATAATACTATAACCTTATCTTATATGACGTGACCTACCTAGTATTTATGATTTCAACTTAAAAATCCGAAACTTAAACTAAACCAACTTATTAAAAAGTTAGTTGTCACGTTTTATAAAAGTAAATTAACGGCGGAGGACGGAGGAGTAAAAATTAAAAATTAAAAATAAAAAGTTAAAAAAAAGCTTCATTTTTAGTTTTTTGGGTGTTTTTGGACTTTTTAACTTTTTGCTGTTTTTTTGCTCTTTCGCACTCGCGCTCATCCCACAGAAATTCGTATTTTGACTTTTGTTTTGAACTCGCAGGGCGAAATGAAACTAAACTTTTAATTCAATATTTTAATTTTTTTTAATTGTTGTTGACCATCATCAGTCAGATTCAGATGTTAATTTTTAATGAGTAATTAATTAAGAGTTAATTTAATTGAAAATCTAATTAAAAACTAAAATTTATATTCAAACCATCACATATAATATAGTATAGTAGATCAAGACCAACCAAACCAAAACCAAATGCATGCAAATGACAAATCTATTACCTAACCTAACGCCTAACTCTATAACTCTATTCTATTCTAATGATGAATTTATTCTTAATTTCATTTAACATAAATAAACTTTTTAATTAAACTAAATTTAAATATTTAATAAATTCTAACCTCTAAACTAATACGAACTCTTATAATATTCCAAATATTCTGTTTTTAAAACAAGATCATTTATATTTTTAAGTTTTTGTCTTTGTCTTATTTATATACCTTATTTTTTTAGAGATAAAAACAAATTATTTATTTATTCATTATTTATTTATTTTATTAATCAAAAGCAAATAAGTTAATGATAATGAAGTTAACTAAACTAGATACAAATAGTTAGTTTATAAAATCCAATTAATTTCTAATTCTAAATCTACTTCTATTCTATACAAACATTAAGAATAAGCCAAAGTCAAATAAGTAGGTGCCTCGTCTACTACCTACTTAAAAAATATTTTCTTTCTCTCGTCTCTCACTCACTCTTAATAATTAAAAAATTACAGTACCTAATTGAAGGAATATGTATTGTTAAATTGTTATAAACTAAAACCTATTTATAAACATTTTATATAGGTAATAATATAATAGGGTATGGACACTTTTTGATTTTAACGTATCGTATTAATATATTATTATATACTTAGGTAGGTATAGTTGATAATTATAAATTGACATTTTTTTTATCGTAAGTAGTAAATTATAAAACGATAAAAAATAATACATATTTATATATTATATGAGATTAGAAAATACATTGGTAATCCATACCATTAATTAACGATCAAAAATGTGAAAAAAATAAACGAAGATTATAAAATTCTTATTATTATATTTATATTTAGGTCGCCTATGAATTCTGAAATCGATTGACATACGATAGAACAGTACTCTAGGTTAGGTACTTAATATATAATTCATGACATGACCAGAGGTATTCGGGCTCTTATTAAAATCCTAATAACATCAGATAATAAGGTAAATACTTAAGATTAGATATATTTAATTGCATAATTGGAAATATTAACAGGATATTGTTTACTACATATATCTTAAAATAATTGAATGTCATAATTCCGTGGTAACTTTTCTGTTACAAATCCGAAAAGTTGATCCCAATAAATATCTCAGAATTTTCTCTTAATTATTACCTATTTGCTCTAACAATGCATATAGGTAATATAAGATAATATACTGTACAGGCCCCCTATCTTATTTTATAATTGGTCTTATTTATAGTTTATATGTATTAATATTTTATACAACTCAATCCTTCTAAACTAATTAAACCTATTTTCTTAATTAAAGTTGTATTAGAATAGAAGTTTGAATAATTCAGTTAAAATAGCTCAGATCGTCATCACTTGTACATGCATAATTGTTGCGCAACAATTTTAATCTAATCTTTTCTTAAGTGAATAAAGAAAGGGTATCAAAAAGTGAGAATCAGTCCGTGAATCTGTCTCTTTTTTATGAATTTTATCTAAATTCGTCATTATCATTAATTAAATTACTCTAGGGGGTTAGTTTCAACATTTTTAGAAAACTTAAGAAAAAGATTACAGATTTCATTAACTTGGACAATAATTTATAGAGTGTAAAAGCCTTATTAAATAGGATATAGATTATAAAAATAAAAATTAGTGACAATTCAAAGTACCTTATGTAAAAAAATTTGTTTCTACCTACCCTATATCTAAAAGATAAGATAAATTGGAAACTTAGATTTTTCAATTAAACGTTTAATGCTTTAACATACATTCCATCGATATGCTTTTTAACCCTCGGTCACTTCAACTTGTTCCTCACTAGTATATTCTTGGCTTCCAGTATTGTAGAAAGTGTAATTGTATGTATTTTTGGGCACATAATCCTCCGGTTTAAGATAATCATGCAACTTGCTCTCTAGAAAGCTAAAATTAAAAATATTACTTATATTTTTTTAGATTTTAATATTGTATTAATAGTGTATAGTGTATTCTTACACAGAAAATTCAGTGATGGACTCTTCCAAATAGGTCCTAGTATAATCATCTAATGGGTAATAGGATAAGCAATGACCAAGTTGAGCTACATAAAAATTTAAAATATTATCAATCAATACGAAATAAATATCCAGTGAGTTCATTGTATTGTATTTGAGGATTTTTAAGGATAAATAATAATAATAACACTATTATGAATAAATAATAAAAATAATATAAAAAATAATAAAGAATTATAAAATAATGGGATTTAAAAATAGCTTTATATATAGGTATTTTTTGTAAAATATTTTACTTACTCATCAGTCTAATTAGATGTATACCTCCATAAATCCTCGAGTATTCTTTTCGAAGGTTTAAATTTTTACTTTGAATTTGCTCATTAAACTAAATAATACAAATAAATGAAATTATAGAATAAGTCAAATCATAAAGTCAAACCGGCGATAGTTAATTCATGGAGAATAATATTTATATGAAATTAAGAAATAAATAATTATATATTACGTAAACATTTTGAGCTTTTTCGTCCTTATAGAGCAATTTGTTTCTCAATATGCCTTCGATGTAATCGCGAAAACCTTCACATAATTCAATATTTCGCCAAGTCTTTTCTGAGAAGCTTTCAAAGTCATGAAAAATTGCATCCATGTTTCTAGAGGGGTCAATAGGCAAGTTAATTACCTATTAATGAACAAAGATGATCAGGATTAGTATATTAATATCCAGTTACATATTACAATTTTTATTCTAAAATAAATAATAATAAATGACAGACAAACCTTATTTTTCTTTCTTATCTCAAACCAATCATCTACCAACACTTTTTTAAGCCCTGAAGGAATCTCAATTTTAACCTCTTGGTATTGCTGGTAAGGATACTCCCTTGGCTTTATTAAAAAAAACAAATAAAATATGAAAATTTAAATTTAAATTTAGATATTTCAATATTAATATTAACCTCTTGTCCTTGACTAATTGGATTTACCACTACCTATATTAAGAAAAATTAATAAAAAATTAAAATAGGACTACTGATAAATTTACCAAATAAATACATAATTAATTCTATATTAAAAAATCAAATCACCTCTCCCTCTTTTATCTCTTCAACTCCCGTTTCCTCTTCCACATTGCTTTGCTGCTCATTAATTTCGGCATCAGATATGTCAACTTTTTCTATATTTTGTAAAGATTGATCTTTTGGTATATCCATTTCACTTGGAAGTTCCTCAGATTCTTCCTCGGCTGCTGATACTGGATTTATTCTCATATGAATGTTTGATGGTGCTTCATAGCTTAATGATGAATTTGAAACATTTATCGATGTTTCTGGATCATTAACGTTCGTATTCACAAAATTATTATTATCTTCAGCATCTATCCTTTTTCTTTTTCCAGAGCCAGTAAGTGACTTGGATTTTGCCTTCAACGACACCCTTTTCTTAGTCGTTTTTCTATAAAAATATATAAATTAATTGTTTATATAGATATTATACAATAACATGAATCATTATAAAATTATTTGAAAATCGACAATTAAAAAATCTCTTATTACTGTTTTTCTTCTTTTAAGATTCTCTGCTTCTCGAGATTCTCGTCATTGTACTTGAGCAGTATTACCTCACCTGCCTAAAATTTAAAATTTTTTTTTTAAAGTTCTTACTTATTTAATTATTATAAGAAAATAAACACAAACCCATTCGTCCCAATGCTTGTTCCAACCGGCATAATGAATAAGATGTTTATAAATTCCGTCTTCCAAAATAGATTTAAGAATTTTAGCCTCATATATTAAGCCATTGTGTTCTGCGAGGACCTGTTTAATATCAATTTATATTAAAATTAACGACAATGATTTGATCTCTAATTCAACCCTTTAACGTTATTATAAAAATTTAATTTTAAAATCATTCTTAATATATTATATTATTATAAAGTAACCTTCTCGTTGACCTCAAATGCAGGTGCCATTGCTTCCAATTCTAAATCTTTAAGTATACAATTATTATCAATTAGGTGCATTGTTTAATTGAAGTAAAAGTTAGAAAATGTAAAATCACAATATTCACTATAATAAATTATATTTTTACCTTTTTGTTCGTCTGCATCCATTATGAATTATGACTTAGGTTATAAAACCTACAGCAGCAGGGTTTAAAGAGCACCAAAAATATTTGAGCGAAATCTGTAAAAAAAAATAAGGTTCATGGTAATCGTACTGTACCACCATTTAATACATTTCGTTAGACGTAATTAAAGATTGACAAGTAATAAAATTAAAAATAGCTTTGCTCTCACTTGCCCATTCATAAAATAAGTAAAATGATAGGGTAGATAAAATTAAAAAAGTCAAACTTACCAAATAAATCGTAAAAAATGACTCGCACTTATAAGCCGCACCAATATATATCTTGTTAAGCCACGCACGCCGATTCTCAAACCTCAATTAAAAAAATGACACCTACATACAAAAGAACATATGTACATCATTGTCAATCAATCAATCATCGCCAAAAAATGGGTTAAATGATACGTAGTATGACTAAAAGAACTTAGAAGAATTTTTCGAAATCCGAAAATGAGATTATTGCAGTTC
>JAQIXA010003966.1:0-12536 GCA_034699045.1 Nanhermannia cf. coronata Gr-Ori-00579 | reverse complement strand
CCAGAGATACGCTTCACACCTCCACGGCGGGCGAGACGACGGATGGCGGGTTTTGTGATACCCTGGATATTGTCACGCAAAACTTTACGATGTCTCTTGGCTCCTCCTTTACCCAATCCTTTACCTCCCTTTCCACGTCCAGTCATTTTGCTTTAGGTTTTTGAGTTGAAGTTTTGAATTTGAAAAGATTCAAAAGAGTTTTTGATGGTACATATTTTGAAGCTTGAGTTTGGATTTTATAGTCGAGGGCTGAGGGTGCGGACGTTCATGCACGAGTTAAAGCAAGATTAATCAAATATTAGAGATTTTTAACGGACATTCCTATCAAATCAAAAACTGACCACTCTATGCTACATAAAGTAAATATCTAGTCTTGCTTTATTTCGTGCATGAACGTCCGCACTCTTGTTTATAAGCCAAAACTCAAATCCCTTAAATCATCAAACTTTCATTGCGAATTTTTTTGGACAACTCTTTTATTACTATAAATACAGACCCGAACTTTTAAAGAAAAGTCAAAATGGTTTCAAAGGCTCCAGTTCAAGCGGCTAAGAAGAAGGCAGTCAAAGCTAAAGTTCCAGCAAAATCGAATCACCCCAAAACTTCCGAGATGGTCATCGAGGCTGTCACCACGTTGAATGAAAAGGGAGGCTCTTCACTTCAGGCAATCAAAAAGTACTTGGCCGAAGTTCACAAGGTCGATATCGGGCGAAATGGGACTTTCATCTTGAAGGCCATCAAGAATTTGACATTGAACGAGAAATTGACTCAAACGAAGGGAAAAGGTGCTAACGGATCCTTCAAATTAGCCGTCAAACCAAAGGCTGCGGCTCCTAAAAAAGTCAAATCACCATCAAAAAAGAAGGCAACTGCAGGTGCTAAAATATCAATCAAACCTAAAGCTGTTAAGAAAAGTCCAGCCAAGAAAGCCGTAGCCACCACCACCAAAAAAGTTGCAGCTAAAAAGGTCAAGGAAGCAGCTCCAGCACCTGTTGAAGTAAAAAAGGCTCCAGCCGCAAAAGTCAAGAAACCAACTGCCGTCAAAAAGACTATGGCTAATAAATCGCCCATGACCTTGAAAGCTAAAGCTTCACCACTGCCAAAGAAAACTACTCCAAAAAAAAAATAAATGACATGACCTAAACAAATCATCGATTCGGAAACCTAACCAACGGCCCTTTTAAGGGCCACCCAAATTATCCAAAGAGCAAAACTTAAATAAATAAAATTAAAACTACCTAAACATAAAACAGAGATATAGCCACCTACTAATATGTAACACGAAAACATTTAGCAAATCATAAAAGTAATGCTACATAATATCTAATACATAACACGAGTACTTTCTAGGTAAAGATGCCTAATCTAAGGAATAATAAAATGAGACTTTATACGAGTAATTTCATTTCAAGTACATATTTTCAAACTATGTAGTACAGAGATATCTGTACAAGCAGAAAATATCGACAATTTTATCAATTTTGCTATATGGTTATTTTGAAGGTATTCTAATGCACATCAGTATAGGTTAGGGTAGGTTAAGGTACCTATTACCTATAGTATTATATTACCCTTAAGCCTTAAAGGGTACTTATGGTTAGTACCTATTGATATTTTTCAAGAACCTTGTATGTAAATACTCGTATAAAGTATATAAGAACATTGATATTGATGGTAAATGGTATATATTGATTAGAATTATATGAATATTCTTGAAAATTTTTAGAGTTTTAAGTTAAGGGATAAAAATCCCTTGAGGGTTTTTTTCTTCCTTTTTTGAGTTCAAGTTCAAGGCTTTTACATTCTTTTATAGGAAAATAGAAATGTCAGAATAGCTGGATTAATAAGTATAATAATCTGCTATGTCTGTAGTAGTTAAGTATCAACTTCATATACCTTGGCCTAAAACCTAGGAAGTAGAGAATATCCACTATAGGAACCTTAGCCCTTAAGAAATGAAAATGTTCAATTATTTAAAATGTTTTTAATAAGACTTTACACTTTACAGGTACTCGTACATATATAAAGGCCTTAAAACTTATACAAAGTACCTACTGTAACTCTACCTGAAAAAGGGTACTTACTTTGTGTTGTTAAATAAATTATAAGGGTAGGAAAATAGTAAATTTTTTAAAATCAATCTGATTCGATAGTAATCGCTTAGCTCTTTAGAAAAGTACCTATACTATAAGCATATTTTAAAATTTTTAACTCATTTACTTACCATAATATCTTGGATCAAAATTCAAAAGTATCAATATAGATTAGTACACACGGTATTCCTATCCTAATTGAAATGATTTTGGCCAGCATTTTTAGAATATCAGCTCTGGTTCTGTTCGCAAAGTAAGTTTTTTTATAACATTTTAAAAATTTATTATAATAGGTAGGGTAGGGTACTTATAAAGTACCCTACATAATGTATTTTGTTTAGAATTTGATATACCTATATTTTGTGTTTTTAGTGCTTTAGAAGAACCATCGTTAGTGTTAGAGTCTACAGCTGGTATTAAAAACATCTCACGAAGAGCTGGGAAAAGTTATGATGAGCTGAATGGATTGGAATTGGACTCACGGTCTAGAGATTCGAAATTGTATAATGAAAATTTACTTTATAACGAAATCAAGCTGGTGAGAAACAATACAATTTAAATATATCCTTGAAATAGAAAAATATTTTTAAAAAATTAAAATAATCAACTATGTATCAAAGAACCTTATGATTTTAGCATAAGGCCAAGGCCATATATCAAAATATCAAATGCCAAACATGTCAATATAAAACATTTAACAACAGTACAAATTTCAACAATAATATTTCAGAACTCTCTGGTATTCTGTACCCCTATTTTACCATAGGAAATTCTTAAGTTTTTTTCTCTTTTTTCAAATAGGAGTTACATGATCAACGAATTGAAATTTTGGATAAATTCAGAAATTTGACTACTCTAATTGAGACACTTGACAAGGTACTCGTAATTAAACTAACAAATAAGTATCTTTATCTTGAACTTGTACATATTTTACTAAATTTATTTACGATTCTAGAAATTGGACAAAATTCTTAAAACAATTCCAGAACCAGAACTAAAACCTAAACCAGAAATACAGAAAAGAAGCCGAGATCTTCAGGTAAACAATCTTTTCAAAAAAGTTTCTGGAATACATATCCCTAATCTGATATCTTGATAATCTCAAATATGATTTCATAATCATAAATTTTTTCTTATTTTAAGGATGTTCAAAACGAAGATTCAAAAGTACAATCAGAATTAGAAACAAGAATTCTTCGAATTTCCAAATTAATAGAAGAAATGGGACAAAATGTATCTGTACCAGTGCAAAATGATGAACAAAACACGGAGAAAATCGTCATAGCTTTCCCGATCGAAGAAAATTTTTCAAATCCGAATTGGTCAAAAAATTGGTCATTTGAATCCCCCCTTGAATTCTTCAAAGTCTCCCCTCATGAAAGCCTAATTTTCAAAAATGACAAATTTTCAACACTCCATATGTCAAGGCCTTTACCTGTTAATTTTGATCTCATGAAATCGTCAATATATTTCCAATATTCTGTCATACTCCCTGATGATTTCTTGATAAACCTTGATGGAAATTCAGCTCTTCTATTCTCACTTTTGTCTTGTAAAGATGGTTCTACATTATTTACATTTAATTTTAATATCAACTTTGAGCAATTTAAAATCAAATTGAAACATCCTTCATCTGTAGCTAGGACTATTTTTCATGGAGTTTATTCATTTAAACAAGAGAATAAAGCTCTTGTGAGGATGGCAATTGAATCAGAGGGTCAGGTCAAATTCTCTATGAATAATCAAAGACATCAATTACAATTTAGATGGCCTCGGGAAATTAAAGAGATTGAAGTTTGTGCTGTACAATTATCATTTGAAAGTATGGGTGGAATGAGATTTGAATTTGATGATTTTCTAATAACTAATGAAGCTGAAATGGCTTGGAAGAAGGCTTTGATTAGCCAGGATAAGTTGGGGATTTCTTTAGGTTATGAGAGACATGAGAGGGTTGTTGAAAAGATCATTTTGAAACCAATTAAATATGTTAAAAATGGTGTTTTCAGTATTTTTAATAAGTTTAAATATACCATAGGATTATAGTTAGTAAACTTTGGGCAAAATTACCATACATGAAAGGTTAAAAAAGGACCACATCAAAAAATATAAAAAGTGCCTACTTAAATTCTTAAAAAAATACAAAATAATTTTAAGAGATTCTCATATGACTATTAGTATAAGTAACTAGAATTTTCATTGTTTCAAAAATATATGCAGTACTAGGTATCGTTATAAAATAGAAATACTGATACCCTACCTTGTATCTAAGTTTAAACTATTGCTTTTGTAATCTATTTTGTAAATTAATTAAAATTATTAACATATTTAACATATTACATAATATATAAAAGAACAAATTGAATTTTATTTGTAATCTAATTTAATATTTTATAATATTTATTTATTTATTTTAGAATTCTGAGTTATTTACCAGGTCTGATCACTTAAGATACTCGTCATTTAGCTCTGGAAAATTACTTTAGACCTCAATTTACGTAAAATTAATCCTTTTAGAGCTAAAAAATCTGAAAAATCCTATGTAAAAAGATTTTATTTAGGGTACTAATTTAGTCAAAATACACTAGCACTACATAATAATATGTATTCTGTAGGTACTTGGATAATTTTGAATCAGAAAATATTTCAAAGCTCAAAATTGTAAAAAATTGGAATTTTATTTATTATTTCAAATAATAAACATAGGTTTTTATCTTTAAAACTGATATAAAACTGAAATTCGGCTTTGATAAACCAGGTTTTGACCTTTTACTATACAAGCTATTAAATGTAAATTTGGGACAAAATTTAGTTTTCAAAGCTGAATTCAAAGAATATATTAGATAAAAAATTAGTCGAGTTCAATTCAAAAGCATATGAAAAATTGATCAATCAGCGTCTAAAATTTACTATATATACACACAGTTCATTTAGGTTTGTAAAATGTATCTTTTTTAATAAAAGCACGTCATTATTTCAATTTCGAAAGTTACATAAAGTACACACTTATATCAAGTTTATTATGCGATTGTTTAAACGTTTACAAATTAAACGATTGTTCTAAAAAATCCTCGGAAATTTCATCCATCAAGGTTACATTCTAACCATAACCATAAACAAAATATTCCATAAAATATTTTGAGCAAAAATTTCTTAAAATTCTTCTTTTTTTCCAAACCAAATATGAAGAGATTTTTGACAAACAAAAAATTCTAGATCTATCTAGACTCATCCTCAGATAGACCTAGGCTTTTCACTTTTTTTTATTAAAAACTAAGTAGATTTTTAAAAAAACACTCAAAATCTCAAATATTATTGAAATCATTGCAATTTTGCACAATTGTATAATGTTTAGAAATTCATCATGCTGGATTTTGTGTTTATTATCGATATTTTGCCTACTTGAAACTATAATTTGCGAAAATTCTGATAGTAATGAACTTCATCTTTTCGAGAAACCCAGAGGTCAAGGGAAATATTTGGAATTTCTTGAAAAGTCCTGCCCGAATTTGAACCGATTTAGTAATTTTTTTAAATACAAAAATAAGCTCAAAATTTTCTGAAATTTTCTAAAATTTTAGGTTGGGAACATAGAGCACGTAAATAAATCTAAAAAATCCAAAATTCAAATTTTTAAAAATTTCTTAATATAGATTCTGCATGTTCTGTTGGAATGTAATATTTCTTAATAATCCAAAATTTTCGCAATTTTTGTATCTTACGTTTCATTCGGTTTTCTGGCCTTTGCATGTTAAACTTCATATAGAGACCAGATAGCCCATATAATTAAAACCCGAATATATCCTTTATAAAAAATATTAAAAATTTGCATTCTTGGCATTTTTAGATGGCTTTTTTACGGCGAAGCACACTATCGAGACTATTTGGGCAACTTTTTCTCCCCGACTAGAATGTGCTATAATTTCGATGACAAATTGAATTTAGCCGCCCTCACCAGTATGGCAAGTGCAAGGTATGTTGGACCTCGTGCCTCATGGCATGATGACTCAATCACATTTTATTCTGGAAAAAAATACGATGGTGAACAGGAATTGGTCACAAGAAGTTTCTTAAAAGAAATTAATCTGGAAAATGTTGGATCCTTTATTGTGACTGGTAATTATTCAATTTTTTTCAAAAATTACTTCAACCTTTTAATCTACTAGGTTTTAATTAACTACCCTTTAGTTAATTATCACATATTGTGCTAATAATTTTAATAATTTTTAAATTCCAAATAGGAAATAGCGAATGGACAATTTATCAGCATAATGATGGAACAGGAGTTGCCTATTGTAAGTAAATTGTAACTATCCATCCTTTAATATTGATGGCCGAAATTTGGTTTTCAGAGCTAAATATTATTTTGTATATAGGTATTCGAAGAGCCAGATTGGCGCGGAATCAACCTCGTTTCAAAATGAATAATTCAAGGCAATGGCGATCGGTTCAGAAAGGATGCTTTCCAAATACCAAACAATTGGACAAATAATACATAATACATAATTTACAATTATTCAAAATCTTGATCTAAATTCAAAATTTTTGTAATAGCAATATTATACACTTATTTATTCAACTATAATTTCCTACATTAAGTTAATTTACATAAATTGTAATTAGATCCAATTTCTTAATTTCCATTTTTTTTTTCGAAATAAAAATGCAAATAAAGAAAATGGAGGGCTTAAATTTCTGCAAATTTTGCTGATTTTGAGATTTTAAAGTGCAAAATTATTTTAGAAATTTTAGAAATAAAACACTCCAAGTTTTGATGATTATTTAGTTAGATTGTTTTGTTAGATTCTTTCAGTGTGATAGTGGCAGCTGTGCATTTCTATATAAAAATTATAAGTTTGTAAAATTTTGCAAATTTTTGATAGGAATTATAGGCTTACATCGTGCTAGTGAAGTAGCTCGACCTTTTGCTCGGACCTTGGCAATGGCTTGCTCAGAAATATCGGCTCGTTCCAAAGCTAGAAAAATAATCAATATTTTAGTCCAATATACCAAATATATTTTGCAAATTTTTGGTACTTATTATTTTTAGATTTTTTTGTGTATTTGGGAAAAATTCGAAACATAATTTTGTAAAAATTTTGTCAAATTTACCTTCTTCAAGCTCTGTTTGAGTTTTTCTGAATTTTGCCAAATTAAGAGCAGCAATTTCCTCCTAAAAATTCCATTCAAAAAAATTATCATTTACATTCAGAGCCAAAAATTGTAAAAAAAAAATAATTGAAAAGCATTATACTATCTGAATGTTACACTGATCTCAAATTGAAATTCGGCTTTGAAAACCAGATTTTGACCTTCGACTTCAATTTAATACATAAAAATTCGAGATCAAATCTGGGATTTTCAGAGCTTATTTCCCTGAATATATCTATAATTCTGAATTTTTGAACTTACAGCTTCTTCAATTTGACTTTTGAAGGTTTTGATTTTCTGCTGAAGTTTGTCAACCAAATCTTGCATTCTTTCATAATTCTTACGATCCTCGTCAGCTTTGAACATCAACTCCTTTGTGACTCTCTATAAGATACAAAAAATATTAATATTATTATGGGTTATAATGGGCTTTTGGATCTTTATTAGATTTTGCATTTAAAGGCCTGAAAGCCGAATATATCTTTTCTCATTTTAGATGCTTATATTTATATCGATATCTTACCTCAGTTCTCTTGAGATTCTTAAATGTTTCTCCACCTGCCCAGATACAAATTTTGATAAAAAAAATTGTACAAAATTTTAAAAAATTCCTCACCTCGTCTTTGTTCAGCGTCCAAGTCAGCTTCCATAGATTTGATTCTTTCCTCGAGCTTCATGGCTGCCTTCTTGCCCCATTTATGAGCGTTCATTTCGATCTCATCAAGTTGTACTTGGAGTTCTGAAATTGAATTAAAATATTAGAATTATAGATTAATTATTATTATTTAGGTACTGACCTTTGACTGAAGTTTCCATTTGTTTTCTTCCAGCTTCTTGAGCTCGAGAATTTTCTTGTTCTCCTCGAAGTTCATCGGCAAGTCGAGCAGCATCGACCTATTAAAATCAAAAAATATCTCATATAAAATTGTCAAGTCTCAATGTTGTATCCTTATCTCAATTTTCAATCCTAGTTTTTGTTAATACTTGACGATGTTTAGGATTTTTAAAATTAAAATTTGAGAAAATGTGACTCTCAATTTTGTAAAAGTTTTTCAAATAAGTGATCAAAAATGGTGATTTTTAGAGATTTATAATTTTTTCAAGTACCATAGCTTTCTTGGCCTTTTCTTCAGAATTTCTGGACTCATTCAAGATCTCCTCCAAATCAGCATGAAGTGTTTGAAGTTCACTTTCAAGCTTCCTTTTCGCAGTTATTAGACTAGATGCTTGAGCTCCAAGATCGTTGACTTGCTCTTGATTGAGAGAAAGCTCAGTCTCAGCTGTTCTTCGAGCCTTATCTGTGATCTCTAATAATGTTCGGGCTTCCTCAACCTTTATAAAAATTCAAAATTTTCAAAATTAATTCAAAAATTTGGAAAATTTTGGAAATTACTTCATGAGCCAAAGCATGAGCTCTTCGTTCAGCGAGGTCGAGAATTTCTCGAGCTTCATCTTTCGATCTTTGCTCTTCTTCGATAGCACCCTGGATTTCTTTGATATTACCGAAATATTTCTTGATCGTTTTTTGAGCATCTGCATTCGCCATGTTGGCATGATCTAAAGCAACCTAAAAGACAAAAAATTACAATTTTAGATGTTTCTTTATATAAATTAATAGTATTAGATACTGATAGACCTGTATAACTTAGGAACATTTTTGAAAATTCGACAGTCATTTTGATGACCAAATTGTTATTTTTTCCTAGAATTCCTCTAAGGATATTTTGGCTATCTCTATATATATATTAGTTTATCCTAAAACAGACTGTTCAAATTCCAAAAATGTTTGTAAACTATCCCTAATCCCCTAACAATATTATTATAATTTATTTAAAAAATGAGATTTTGCTAACTTCAAGTTCATTGATGTCAATTTCAAGTTTCTTTTTGATCCTCAGAGCTTCTGATTTGGCCTTGGCTTCAGACTCTAATGAAGCTTGAATAGATTCCAAATGACGTTGTTGATTTTTTCGAGTATTTTCAAATTCCTCTTCTTTCTCACGAATCCTTCGTTCAATTTCTTCGCGAGCCTAAAATAAAAAATGATCAAATTCATTCAAAAATTTGTATAAAATTTGAAACTCTACTTGAGAAAGTTCAAGCTGTCCTTTCAAAACTTTATTTTCTTCTTGCTCGACTGCACTTTCAGCTTCCTCAAGGGCAGCTAATTTAAAAAAACAAAATGTAAAAATGTCAAGAATGTTTACATTTTTGTATAAAAACCTTGTAATTCGTGGTGTTCCTCTTCAAGACGTTTTCTTGCTTTTTCTAAAGAATCAAGAACAGAATGTCAGAAAAATTATCAAAATTTTTAGGAATTACGAAATTACCAAGTTCATGAATGTTTCGTCCACCTAAAAATATTATAAAATGGAATGAAATTTAATTTTTTTTTAAATTTTTAATTGTTTACCATCTCCAATTTGGTCCATAAGGTCTTTGATCTCATCACCCATATTTTTATTCTCTCTCTTGACAGAGTCCAATTGTTCCAAAAGTTCTTCCTGGGTCGCCTTCGATCTGAATAATTCGGTCGAGGTATTTCGGCATTCTTTCTGAGAGCTATCAAGATCATTGGTCAACTCATCTACTTTATTTTTCCAATCTTGAACAAGTTTATCGAATGATTTTTCTTTCTTCTCCAGAGAATTTGCGAGGGCTTTCGTTCTCTCAAGTTCAACTTGCATATCATCAAGTTCTCCAGCAAGTTTATGGCGGATTTTCTCCATAGCCATTACTTTCTGGTTGAGGGATTCTACGGTATCTTCAGCCTCGGAAAGTCGGCATTGAAGTTTTCTCCTAAAAAAACAGATTTGGAAAGTTTTTGTAATTTGAATAGTCTTAGTTTTGAATGAAACAATTGTTATTTAGTCCTGAACTTTTATATCTATATCCTAAGACTTAAATTTCAGGTCAAAATGATAACTGGTTCAATTGAAAACATTTCCGAAATTTTTGAAAATATTTGAAATTGAAAATATTCGAAATTTTTGAATATTTAAACCTAATTTGTACTTACTTGGCTTCTTCAAGTTCTTCAGCTTTGGCAACACCTTCATTCTGGTATTTAATTCTCCACAAATTGGCATCAGCAGAAGCCTTGGCCAATTGTCGAATAAGGTCAGCTTTTCCAGCCTCTTCTTCACTCACATTCTCCCTCAAAGAATCCAAATCATGTTCGATGTTTCGGAATTTGGCCACCAAAATCGTCCTCTCACGTAACTCATCGTCAGCCTTCTTCTTCGTCTCTTCAAGTTGAGATGAAAGGCCGATTTTGAGTTTGTTCAATTGGGCGATTTGGGAAAGAGCATCTTCAAGTTGTCGAGAAATTTCACCATTTTCGGCATTCAATCGATCCTTTTGAGTTGACATGTCGGCAAGTGATCGAGAAGCTTCATCAAGTCTGAAAAATGACAAAAATTCCGTTTAAAATTCAAAATTCAAAATTTCAATAAATAGAAAATGCTTCTTTTGTACAATATCTATATCAAGGTTTAGTGGGACAGAAAGGTCTGTTTCCTTGTGAGTATTGTAAATAGAAAATTAACCTTGATTGTATATCGTTGACTTGTCCTCCAATATTCTTGTTGTATTTCTCTTGTCCGGATTTCTCGTTGGTGACAGTGTCCATAGCATGCCTGATATCGTTCAACTCGTTGTACATTGTCATCTTTTCTTTCTCACATCTAAAAATACAAACAAAAAGATACATATTTAAGAATTTCTTGGATTTTAAAAATAAATTTCCTTACTTGGCTTTCATCTTGTTGAGAGTATCAATTTGTTCAGCCATTTCACTGCAAGCTATAAATCATCATTAATCAATTATATGTAACTAGTTTTGTAATATTTAGATTTTGTACCTTCAATATTCTTGGTCCTGATGCTGGCAAGGGATCTCTCATGTTGGATTTTGCCTTCTTCAATGTCTCGTCGAAGTTTGGCAAGTTCAGCTTCTCTCTTCTTGTTCAACTCGATTTGAGCAGCAGTTGCTAAAAAACAAAAAAAAAATCAATATTTGTTCCATATTATATTCAAATAAAAATAATTTTAAAACAAACCTCCACCAGCTTCGTCCAATCTCTCGGTCAATTCGTCCAATTCTCTCTGCATGTCATTGGCTTGTTTTTCAGTTTTGGCTCGAGCTTGTCTTTCTGATTCTAATTCCTCCTCTCGTTCTTCAATTCTGGCCTAAATTACAAAAATTATCAAAAATTAACCAAAATCAGAATGCATAAGTACCTACTGACATACAAAATAAATTAAACTGCATACCTGAAGTTCTTTAATCTGCCTTTGAAGTTTGGCAACAACCGATTGCAAATCCTCAAGTTTGGTCGCAAGTCCTGAAATTTCCCGATCTTTCCTCTGAAGAGTCTGCTCCAATTCTCGTTTATTTTTCTCCAAATCTCCGATGGATTCATTGGTCAATTTCAAATCTCCCTCTAATTTCCTCTTGGATTTCTCCATCTCACCACGTAATTTCTTCTCTCTCTCAAGGGTATCCTCAAGCTCATCAAGGGTTTGTTGTAATTTGGCCTTGACTTTGTTCAAATGGTTCAATTTATCTTCGCAGTTCTGAAATTTAAAAGGTTTTTAAAGATTTTTCAAAAAAAAACGGATTTTCTGCTAATTTACCTGGAGTTCTTCAGATTGTTTTGAATTTTGTTCTTGGAAGAGCTAAAAGTAGATAAATGTTAAAAATTCATATTTATATTTATTCTATATTTGACAGAATTTAGTTTATTGTAGATACATACTTTCTTCTCCTTGTTCAATTTATTGATGGTCTCATCCTGTCGTGCAATTTCATCGTTGAGATTTCGAATTGCGTGTTCTTTCGTGTTCTTCTCACCATCCCTTTATGTAATAAAGAAGATTTTTAGAACTCAATATGAAATAAATTTATTTAGATGTTAAATTTATGGACATTTTGGAAATATTAACTTACCTCTTGTTCAATTGAAGATCCAAATCTTCATAATCCTTCTTTAGTCCTGAAATTTCCTGATCTAATTTCTTTTTATCCGTGACGAGTCTTTGATAAGCTTCTTCTTCAGCTGTCAATTTTTGAGATGTATCCTAAAACAAAAAAAACATTTGAAATCTAGATATTCTAGTCTAGAATATTTTAGAAGCTTACAGCCAATTGACTTTCCAAAGCACTTTTATCGTTCAAAGCCTTGGACATCCGTTCCTGGAAATCTCCCAATTTGTCTTTGTCCTGATCGAATTGACTCATCAAGTTATCTTTCTCAGCAACAATTTTGATGTTTTCTTCCTCGAGTCTCTTAC
>JAQIXA010003965.1:0-12536 GCA_034699045.1 Nanhermannia cf. coronata Gr-Ori-00579 | reverse complement strand
CAGGGAAATTGAACCAGAGCCTAGTAGGACAAATTACTCGGGATTCTCCGATTATTTACAATTTTCAATTGCCTGCCAATGTTTTCAAAGGAAATCCTCAAGTATTGTTTTTTAATCTTTTTTTTTTCTGATCTTGAAAAAATGATAAAATAACCGCAAATAAGCTTATCACCTACCTATAAATAGAAAAAGTTTAAAAAAGTATAGGTAGGTACTTAAAATAAGCCCGCCAGGGCGAGCTAATAAGTAGGGACTTTTCTTTAAAAATATTCAAATCATGGTGTTTTGAAAAAATATAAGCAGAAACACATGTTAAAAAAATTAAAATCAGTCATTATTATATGGATAATAAGATAATAATATTTTGCCTGCCAACTGCCATTGCATTCGAAGTCGGTAATTCGATCAAATTTCGAATTGGATTGAATTGAATGGACAAAAATTGTCAATTCGATAGATCGAATAAAATTCGAAAAAATTGCATCAAATTGAAAGGCTAGTTGAACACTTTTTGATTGCTGTAATTTTTATATCTATATCTAAAGATTACCAAGATATTATTCTCAAACTACAATATTTTCAGGTCAAAATATATAGTCTCATTCAACAACAGAATTACTACAAAATTATAAAAAAATGGAATTATTCCTAAACTATCCTAGTCCTTAATCTAGATAATATGATATAGATGATAAAATAACTATTAAAATTATTTTAAAGAATATAAATATCCGAGTAGAAGCTCTAACGACTTCATCGAACCTCGAATGTCCACTTTTATTCGCGATAAGACAGAAGGAGGAAATCTACACCATCAAACTCCCTTACATCCCAGATGAGACTGTTTACTTTGAACCTTCTGGGTCTCGTAGACGTCAGGAACAAATGTATAATATCTTATAGATGTATATACTGGAAATTTTTGCAATTTTTATGAAATTTTTAGAATTTACAAAAGAGCTGGTAAAACTCTATGTACGAATGAGAACTTGGCTGGGACTCTGAGGTCTCGGAATATCACCATTAGAATATCGAGCTGTAGTCAAACACCTGTGGACTATTCCCTTGCTCTACAACTGACATACAACTTTATTCTACCGTAATTACCTAATTATTCTCAAAATCAACTATTTATAAGTATAACAAGTATTACTATATATATTATAGGCTGAATAAAGAATTTCCAGTGATTATTTCACCTTCAGAATCGAAATATTTTGGATTCACTTTTGATAACCCATCAGTTGATATGGTCAGACTTCATGCTTTTTCTGATGATGAAATTTGCACCACCTTGTCAATCCAGCCTTTGCATGTAATTTTACATCAAAAAAACCATTGGATTTTATATTAATTTTTGGGGGTTTTAGTGCCCAGTTTTTGACGATGAGAGTAACGTGAGGTATAAAGGATTGTGGCAGACGATGACCACCACGGCTGCGATGACTATAGAGAATGTTAGAAATTATAAAGATGGGTTTATTGTTGCTTTAGTTGTCCATAAGGTATTTAAGTACATACTCACATACATATACACACTAAAATACACTATAATGTTATATTGAAAATAAGAATTTTGAAATTTTTAGAACGATGATAAGTGTACAGGTATTGAAGGTGGACCATCAGAACTAATGAGGACTAAAGGTGTCAAATTGCTAATCAAAGATGAGAGTGAACTATCAGGTGGGATTTATGCCCTATGTCTCATAATACCTGTCATTGTCACCGTTTTTATTCTACTACTCGTTTGCAACCTATTCCGATGGAGACATCGATGGATTAGGTTCGATTTTTGAAATTTTTTGAAATTTCCTAAAAAACTTAAGATTTTTCTAGAAATGAATCTCTGAAAGCATTCCCTGAAACTGATTTTAAGAACAGTGAGCCAATTTTACTTCAAAAATACACACCAAATGGATCATACGTTCAAAAAAGTGTTTTTGATGAGAATAAATCTCAAATCCCGTCGTTAAGTGCACAACAAGATCACCAGGAAACTGACGGAGGTAACCATACCTAATTTTTTTGAATTTTGACAGATTTTTAATTGATTTAGATGATGCTTTAAATGTGAGATATTCAGTCGAAAGTAATTCAGAAGGTGCTGTTTTAAAAGATGAAATTTCTCCAACTGGTGAATTACCACTTGAACAATTTCCATTAAATTCTGTCATCAGAGTTTCTGATAAAAAACGAGTTCATTTTAAAGCGGATATTTTCATTGGAGATTTTGTGACCCAAGTTCCAAGACTTGGTCAAAAAACTTCTAGAAGATTCTACTGGACTATAATCATCGTCTCGGTTTTTTACTCAATCCCAGTTTATCAACTGATCCTACACTATCTTCGATTCCTTTATAGAACTGGGGAATATGATATTTGCTATTATAATTTCCTATGTGCTCATAGACTTGGGATTATCATCGATTTCAATCATTTCTGGTCGAATATTTCATACATTATTTTTGGACTTGGTTTCGTTTGGATTGTCCGAAGGAGAGATAATAATTTTAAAAAACTTGTCAAATTAAAATCAAATCAAGATCATTTGATTTTGATGGGGGAGATTGATGAAGGATGTGCTGAAAATTGTTGGCTTTGTTTCCCTGTTGTAAAGGGTCATCCAAATTATGGAATTTTTCCACATTTTGGAGTTTTTTATTCACTCGGAATTGCACTTTTTATGGAAGGGATTTTAAGTTCTGCTTATCATCTTTGTCCCAATCAATCCAGTTTTCAATTTGGTAAGATTTTTCAAATAATTTATAAAATTCAGTTCGATTAGAATACCTATCTGTAATTACTTTGTGCATACTTAACTCCTACAAAAAACTATAGGCATAGATATAGGATTTCAAAATCCAAATAGATTTAGGCGAAGGTAAAGTTGACCTACGTCAAAAAAATTTAAACCAAGATAGCCAAAAGATGGACCCTAATGAGCAAAATACTTCCATGTTTCAGCCTACTAATTTGAATATGAACTGATTTCAATATGTACACACTCGACACTATATAATTTCGCTGGATTTCAGCGAAAGATAATACAAACAATATAATTTCGCTGGATATCAGCGAAAGATAATACAGACTATATAATTTCGCTGGATTTCAGCGAAAGATAATACAAACTATATAATTTCGCAAAGATTACAGCGAAAGATAATACAAACTATATAATTTCGCTGGATTTCAGCGAAAGATAATTCAAACGTGGAAGTACTTTGCTCATTAGGGTCCATCTTTTGGCTATCTTGGTTTAAATTTTTTTGACAGGTAAACTTTACCTTGTCCAGATTTATGTACCTAATTTAGTTTTAAAGAAACTTTAGATTTTGAAAAACTCGGTTTCTGAAATTTCGAATAATATAATTTACTTTGAATTTCTGTCAGTACCTATTTTCAAAATTCAAGTGTATAATTAACCGATTTCTAAGATTTCTAATGGCTTTTCTCATTTTTCGAATTTACCCAAATTGTATATTAGTACTGGAGTAAAGTTAGACCAAAAATATATTTTGGCTGAATTTACCAAAATTTAACCAAAATAGGGATGAAATTAAACTTAAGTCCTAAATTAATCGATTTTGGTTAGCTAGGGTTGTTCATTTCGGTTCTGATCCGGTTTTTAAATGGTCAGAAAAACGAAGATATTACAATTATTTATTACTTTTTTTTAGATACATGTTTCATGTACATCATAGCAGTTCTGATAATCCTCAAAGTGTATCAATTTCGTCACCCAATGCACATTGGTGCAAATTCAACTTTTGGATTTCTTGCACTTTTTGTCTTCCTCTCATTAGTTGGTCAAATCCTCGAATTTGACAGAAATTCCTCGATTGGAATCTTTCGAAGACTTTTCTACATTTTTATCCTGGTCATAGTGACCCTTATATCTCTCTACTACTACGGAATCGGATATATCAAAGATGGTGAGATTTATTGATAATTGGGCCACATAATCTAAAGTACTTTGAGTGCTAAAAGCCAATTTATTTCGCAAACTGTTATTTGTTTGTTGTAGATCAAGAAAGGTCAATTTTGGACTGGAGACTTTTCCTCAATTTGGGTCAATTACGGATGGTCCCATTAAAAGTTGAGAGGCTCGTACTTCCGGCCATCATCTCTTTCCTCACAATTGGTGTCATTATTTATAGTGAAGTCTCACCTGACCTCGGCTTTGGAACCTTTTTACTTTACACACTGATTGCAAATGTACTCGGATTTGTCATCTACTATGTGGCAATTATGAAGGTAGGTACTTATTAAATTAAATACATTTATTCAAGTTTCATTTTACCAATATCTGGTAGTGTAAATATCATTAAAATTTTGAAAAATTGGAAATTTTGTATCTACATACAAAATTGATTAGTTATTTCAATTAACTAGAAACTCACATATTTACAGAAACCAATAAACAAACAAATCTTGAAATAAGATAATTTTCTTAAATATTTTGAAAATTTTTCCTATGCGGCGTGTAAATTCTAATTTTAAAAAAGCTCATTTAGAAACAACTCCTATTAATATAGGATTGTCTCCTACTAGGTAATTTTCACCTACTTATAATAACGATCCAAAACTAAAAATAAGAACCACTTTTTAAATACTTATTACATATATTATGTATTAAGCATATGCTAATGACTCATGACATTTAAAGTAAGGCTCATTAAAACTAACAGTTTTCAAAGCCTATTAAGGCATTTTTTAATTAATTTAAATTTTTTTTTTCCAAAGCCACTTCATGGAGAGTTCAAAAATGGTTTTTGGTTTCAGCCCACCCTGTACTTTATAAGTGCCCTTGTGATCGGCGGGGTGGCCATTTTTTACTTTCTTGACTCCTCATCAGCATGGGAAAAATCGGCTTCAGAGTCAAGATCAGAGAATAACGCGGAATGTGAGGCTTTATGGTAAAAAGGATACTATGTATTCTCATAAGTATAAGGGTATAACCGTAGATTGAATAGTATAACTGTTGATATACGAATAGGTTCAAAATTTTTAAAATAAATTAAGGCTTCTTTGCGTATTTCGTAGATGGTCTTTACTTTGAATTTTGCATAGAAATATTTCTAAATTTTCCTAAAAAATGAAATTTTTAGCCTGGATTTATGAAGAAAAGTGTTATCTATCAAACTACTCAAAAAAGCCTTAAATTATTGTAAAATTTTTAAACGTCTTCGAATATCTAGTTATACTATTCAATCCAAGGTACTACACTACTAATAAACAGATAGTTATATCGGTATACTAGGTATTTGTATTTAAAAATATCTGTTTTTTTGTAAGGTTTCCATTCTACCCGTTTTACGATACTCATGATGTTTGGCACTTTCTTTCTGCGGCCGCCCTTTTCTTAGCCTTCATGGTACTAGTTCAATTTTTTTTTAATTTTAAAAATCGTGTAATTTATAATGACATTTTGAAATTTCGAATTTGAAAATTTGAAGGGTCTGCTCACAACTGATGATGACCTCATACTTGTGCACCAGAATGATATACCCGTCTTCTAAAAGGGAAATCTGACTAAAATGAAACTTTTTTTAACCAAATTTTTCTATAAAAATAGAAGAACAGTAGTAAAAATAGGTAGGATCTTTTCGATAGTCAATTTTTTACTTTTTTAAAAATTATACTTGAATGTTTTTAAAAGATTTTGGCTGACTTGTATAGGGAGTTTTAAGCTAGTAATTTTTTAATTGAATCTTATTTTTAAGAATTCTAATATAGCCTTATATCATTCTAAAAAAGTTCATATTTTGCAGATTTTTTAAACAAGTTCAAATTTCATTTTTTACTAAAAAAGCTAGTAAATATTAAAGTAGTAGTGTGTGTATGTAGGTGCTATGCTAATAAATTCAAACTGTCATTGTTTCAAGTTTTCAACTTATATTTGTACAATTGTAATATGCATTTTTCTACAATTTCTCGGAGAATGAAGAAATATTATCGTCTACTAAAGAAGAAATAAGTTGTAAGTTCTTCAGACAATTATATATATATGTATAAGGGTATATTATGGATAGTTCAGAGACTTTTTTCAAGTTTGGACAGTTTATATTTACAAGAACCAGTTGTTATTTAGTCCTGGAATCTATATCTAGAAATACTCAAACAAATTTCAGATCAATATATTACTGTAGTAAAGCTATTCCATCAGAAAACTGTCCAAATTTCTAAAAAAATATCCAAACATTTCCTAATCTACCCCTGTAGGTGATGTAGAGTAAAGCAATTGGGATTTCTCAAACTATTTTCCCCCAAATTGATGGTGAGTTTTCTCCATTCGGATTTCCCGGCTCTCGTCAACATCTGGCTCTCACTTTTGCCAAAAATATCATATTTCATTCGATATGAAAAAAATTTGAGAACATTTTTTATCGTAAATGGCATACATACTACTACTACTATCTAGTAAGTATATAGGACTATGACATAGTCATAGGACATGGGACATGGGACAACGATCGAGTAATAATAGTTGAGAAGAAAAATTCCCAATCTGTCTTCAAAATAAAAGTTTAGGGGGAAAGATCCTTAAGGAATATAAAAAAAAAGTTTTTCTTCAGACTTCAGAGGAAAGTACGAGTAAAAGACCTTATGGTGATTTCATTTATAGTTATCCATTAATTACTACAAAAATTTTAATTGTAAATCGTAAATTTGCCTTTATTCGAGATTTTTGACCATTTTTATAGCTTAATTACACCTAAAATCCTAATTAGATATCATAAATTAAACTTTGTTAAAATCATAATTGATATTATGTAGCACCTATCTTTAATAGTCAATGAAAAACAATTTTTAAATTAACTAATTAGAATAGATCAGAGAGAGACAATAATTATTCAAAAAAAATTAGTTTTCTCATTTTTGAAACACTTTGATTCGTCTGGTGAGTATCAAATGAAAACGAGGATTTCATGAAATCCTAGTTTTGCTTTCTAATCTCTTCTATTGTACTATACTAATACTTAAGTACCTACTTACCTAAATTCAGTAGGTTAGTACTTATCCTTAGTACTTAATAAAATGTGTTTTATTTATGAAAAAATAAAATTTAGATTTTTTCAATAGGTACTTGAAAGCCGAATTATTAAAAATATTTTTTAAAAAGGAATTTTTTATTTAAAAGTTATCCCAGTTTCGCTGAAGTTCTGTTATGATTGCAGGTCTGTATGATCTCAATTTTGAAATTTTAAATCCTAGATAACTTTTCTGTAATTAAAAGGACGAAAACTAGGATTTCAATTTGAAAATTGAGATACTTATATCTGTAATAAGAATACCAGTATGAACTTTACTATAATAATATGTAAATAAGACTCAACTATAATTTTCCATATTTTTTGCCAAAATCAAACTCGATTTCAATTTAAGCCTGATGCTTAAAGCCTGATGAATTTAAGTAAAGTATTTAGAACTTTATTATAGTATATATATATATTATACTTATCTCTAATTTGTTCAGGTAGTTACATTTTAGAAAATTTTACATTTTTACATCATTTATAAGTCCTGAAATTGACCAAAATTTTAAATCTCTTTCAAAAATCTGAATATTGGAAAGATCTAGGGAATACTTAAAGTCTCCCCCCTTATCTTTAATTTGTTCTCTCACAAGGGATCAAATTAAGTCTAAATACTTTATATACTATTGTATAGATACTTTAAACATATAGAACAGATATGCACCTACTATTGTATAGATAGGGTACTTAAAAAAGTTTTTAGAATTAGTTGGTATTGTTCAGCTGCGTTCAGCCTTGCCCTAATACAGTAATAGTACTCGTAATAGTTATAGAAATGGACGAATTGATTATTTGCAATCTCATCTCATCATTAGTCGAATAATTCAGATTCAGTTTCGGTTTTTCTATAACTAAAAGTAGAACTATAGAGTACTGTACTATATAGGGTAGATTAGGGATAGTCTGGAAACTTATACGGCCTGTTTTCGGATAAACCAGTTATCATTTTGAACTGAAATTTGTCTGAAAATATCTTGAGTATCTATCTCTAGATATATAAAAAAAGAGATTTTATAAGATTAATCCAGACCAGAAAATAAACTAATAGCTCTAGCACCTGATAATTTTTTAAATTTTCTACCCTGTCGGTCCGATGAATCTATCCAAAAACAAAAAAGAGTTTATTTATCCTGTGTTAATTGATACTGGAACATTCGTATGACAAAAATATATTTTTCTATAAATTCTCAAAGCAAATTTCAGATTAAAATAACTCTTGTATCTCTTGATTTATCAGAAAATGGAGTACTCAAATTACAAAAACTTTTTTCAAACTATCCCTAATCTACCCCTACTTTGTACTTGTAAGTGAATGGTGCAATCGAAAGAAACACCGATTCGCTTTTTCAAATCCGATTTCGGATTATTTCCATTCTTTATCCTCTACCCCCTTTACTCTATACTATACTGATATCATCATTATTATTATCATTATTATTATTATTAGGGGTTTTACAATCAACCCTCTCTTGAGAATTGATTAATCTTTTCTCTTTTCTACTTAATAGCTCAATATACTGCGTGTATTTATGTAAATCTTTTCAAAAATAGTATCTAAATAAGTGTACCTAACAATTGCACAATCGTATTCTATTCTGTTAGGAGTACTTTTAGGTCTGCTGTTTCATTTCTCAGATTAATTATGGTATGATTTCAAAAAATCTTTTTCTGATTTTGAGATTTCCTACAATTTGAAGTTTAAGGGGAGAAGATTTATATAAGAGCTTTTTAACTTATAGTCATACAGAACAGAATAGGTCTTGTACACAGTAGAGGGTTCAAACTTAATCTCTAATCTTTTTCGAGCCGAAGAAAAAACTCTGTCAGATCAAAATGAGAAGTATGTATAAGAGAGGATAGGAAAAAGCTCAAATGTGAGACAATAAGTCCCAAAATTTATAATAATAATACAGAAAATACACCATCTCCAAAAGCTCACAAAATATATGGAAACGGATATCTTGGGGTTTAAATGGGCTTTCTGACCTTTATATGAGGTTTAACATGCAAAGGCCTGAAAGCCGAATATACCCTTTGATTAGATCATTCATAATGCTAACTACTAGAACAATTAAAATCAGATTACATTTCTCAATTTTAGCATCATAAAATAACAAAGTTAATCCCGGTTTGAAATTTGAAATCCTAGTTTTCGGCCATTTAAGTATACGATATCTTGGATTATTAACTACATAAAGGTAAATGAAATCTACGGGACATAAGACAAAAGTGTTACGGATCTACTAAAATAAATTTGTCTTTTTTTACAAATTGACTTTGGAATATTTGTATAACAAAATATAAATTTTCTTGTAGGTACATATTTTTTTATATGGTAATTTTAGTTTAAGTAGAGTGTAGATTAGGAATAGTTTGGATGATCCTGTTGTTATTTTGATCTACAATTTGTTTGAAAATATATTGACCATATATAGCTATATAAATTTAATGTTAAAATAAAATAACAACTGATTCAGACGAAAGGATATTTAAATTTCAAAAGTTTCCAAGCTATTCCTGCTGATATACCTCATATTCTTGAGGTTTGGAACAAACAACTTGATGATATCTTGAAAATTTAGGCAAACTTTTAAAAAGTTTAAAGTTTGTGGACGAGCTAAAAACTGGGATTTCTTGGGATCTCGAGCAAGTCATTGATTGAGGGATTGTTCGGGACTCGAAGTAATCAAGCCGAGGGGAAACAACCTTTAATTAATTCGAAACTCTGACAAATTACCTTCTAAAACCCATATAACTAACACAATAATCTCAGGACTAACTATATACATACTGTATCTTATAAAGGGAAATCGGCCCATCTGGAACCCTTAAGAATCATCTGTATGGAGATGGCAATTCGTGTATTATCGCACGGAAATACACGCGCGTGTATTTTGGATTATCGAGTCGATAAACGTGTAATTCGTGTAAATGCTATTTTGAATGTAAAAATGATTTTAAATTTATGATAACGTAATTTAAGTTTAGCATTTACAAAAATTTTGACATTTAACCCGCCGATGACCAAAAAAACCGCCAAATCTAATTTTGCGGGTATACTATTTTGATCGTTTTTTCGACTTTTTCACGGTTTTTGACCATGAACAAAGCTAAAATAACCTTCTAATGATCATATAACCCGCCGATTACCATAAAATCTCTTAATAAAATATGTCATCCTCCCTATTATGATGGATTTTTTAAAGGTTTTTGACTGAATTTTGGGTCAATATACATAATATAAATCATGGTCTTTTAAAACTCACTGATAAAACCTGTTCAATAGCGAAATAAACTGGTATTACTTTGTAATTTTGGTTTTATTTATTTGACTTTTTTAATGTTTTTGACTTATAAGTACATATAATAGATATGTATAAGGTATGGCATTTTTGTTGTCCATAATCAAACACATAACACAATCTAACCTAATCTAGCTATTATAACATTACGGTTCATAACAGAGGTTATAGATTAGGTAATACAGTATAGGTAGATAGTTTACAATTAATTTGAAGAAAATCTACTGCTAATTGGCGAGATTCTCATCAATGTTTATTGCCTTCCAATCCCTACAGCAAAAGATGATAGTTGTGTTGTGAGTCTGAGAGATCGGAGAAAGACAATGTGTATCCGTATGGTATCGTTCATGAATTGTCACCTGGATTATTTCTTAAACAGAATTGGCAATTATTATCACTTATAATATAGTTTAAAACAATGTTTCGTAATTATTCTGTCTAAATTCATCTTCAAAACTTGAAATTGGACAATTATATTATATATTCTCTTATTTGTTCAAACCTTATTAGTTCAGTAACTTGGAGAGTCGAAATCATACCATTATAGTAGCTATTTTTAGACCTACTGGGTATTTAAACTAGCTGACAAGGTGGCCAAGATTAAGCTTTGCTTTAAAGTGGTTTGATTCGATTGATCTGTGTTTATTCTGCATCAGAATTTCTGATATATACATTTATCCTTACCCAAATGTTATAAGATAATTGATAATAGATACTAAAATATTATACCACGATTATACATTCCAGAGTCAAATTTAAAAAGTCAAATAAAACCAACATTAATACCAATTTATCTGTATTTAGATATTGGCCAGGTTTTTTTTATCAGTGAGTTTTAAAAGAACATGATTTCTATTATGTATTGCCCAAAAATCAAGTCAAAATCAGTCAAAAACCTTAAAAAAATCCAAAAATCCATGATAATAGGAAGGATGGCATATTTTATTAGGTGATTTTATGGTAATTGGCGGGTTATATGATCATTAGAAGGTTATTTTAGCTTTGTTCATGGTCAAAAACCGTGAAAAAGTCGAAAAAACGATCAAAATAGTATACCCGCAAAATTAGATTTGGCGGTTTTTTTGGTCATCGGCGGGTTAAATGTCAAAATTTTTGTAAATGTTAAACTTTAATTACATTATCATAAATTTAAAATCATTTTTACATTCAAAATAGCAATTTTTAAAATTACACGAATTACACGAGTCGGAAGTCGTGAATTTTTGGTCGTGTTATCGAATACACGTCGATAACACGAATTGCCATCTCTAATATCAATCAAATAGTAATTAAAAAAAGTCATTTTGACTAATTACAATATTATTTAAGTCAAACATTGCATTGGTTAAAAAGGTATTAATGCTAACAAATCGAAATTATATGTCAATTTGATTTAAAACCAATTATATTGTCGAAAAATATGGTTTATATCTAGGATGTAACCATGCTGAGGTTATAATTGTAAAAATCCTAGCTCTATGAAATCGTCTTTCTAGATTCTTGATTGTAAATCCTTTATTCGGATTTTATCACACGGTGGTGGTGGCTACCTTAAAGTATTTGTCCCACAACGCTGCAAACAGAATCATGAAGACTACTGGATGCATGTAGATCTGAATTGTAAAATACCATATTACCTATACATATATTTTATTGTATTTTTTACACTAAAATTTTAATTTATCATAATCAGACATACCTAAAACAATTTTAAAAAAAAATTATTTTACATATTAAACTTTTTTAATATATTATTTCATGATATTTTTATGTACCAAGTACATAAAATGTCTGACTTTTTAAAATTTTGGTGTCGTAAAATGTACACACCTTAAAAGTAATTGAACCTAAAAACTCAAAACGCCTGGAAAGCTTTCAATATTTAAAGAGGAGTCTAAATTCTAAATCTGCCAATCCAATTGATAAATAAATTTTGTTTTTTAAATTACATTATTATTAACGGCTTTCTGACCTTTATATGGGGGTAAAATGGTAAAAGACCGAAACCAGAATCTCGATATTTTTCATAATACATACATAAATAAAAATGAATAAAATAAATTCCACCCTATGCAATGTTATAATCTATTTTTATGTTATTGCTAAAATATTTAATACTAGAAATATACCCGTGATATATATCACGGTCTAGTTTTAGCAGATAAGAAAGCTTTTATTTAACCTAACTCATT
>JAQIXA010003964.1:0-12545 GCA_034699045.1 Nanhermannia cf. coronata Gr-Ori-00579 | reverse complement strand
CCGTAACTGTACGAGTATTTTGAAAACGAAATATAATTTGAAGGGATTCGGAAATCTACACCAGGAAGGAATTAGGATTAGGAGACTTATTTTATTACATTTTTTCTTTAAAATTACTTTGTGAATTGACTAACATTTAAAGCATCAAATTATCGAACAAAAATGAAAATTTTTAAATGAAAATTTTTAGCTTATATGTAAAAAATGTCTCATTAATATTAATATTACAGTAGAAGTAAGTTCCATAATACCCTATATACTAGTAATTCGTAAGTTTTAAAAAATATCAGTAATCACAGGGCAGGATTATCAAAACTACACCCTGGTATTTTGCAATTAGCACATAATATCATTTAATTATGACTAGACTCATTTATACTTCTCATCTCATCTAACTAACCCAATCATTTCTATCGGCATTCATGAAAATAGATTACTTTCATGTACATACATTTGGTATATAGGTATGTGTACCCTAATTAATGTAGCACATAGGCCATAATTAGAAATTTAATCAAGTTTTGTAAATTTAGAGAAAATATTGTATCAATTACTAATAGTACCTTATACTTTATACCTACTGCATACTAGTCACTATTGGGTATATAAGTGCTAACATCATACATATTATTATAGTAATCTTTAGGTAAGTATAATAATTACTGATAATAATACTGAACCCTAGTCTGTTCAATTTTAAAAGATATAGGTAATGTAGGGTACAGGGTAGGTAGTAGGTACCAACATTAACAATAAATAGGAACTTAAATTGTTAAATTGTTTCATGTTTTTCATTGCTTGATAAAATAGTGTATATATAATATGCTATAGCTATAGGCTATAGTCATCGCACAATTAATCGTACCTTTACCTTACCTGCCTGTTCAAACTTTCATAAAATAAGGGGTAACTTGAAGAACAAAGAAAAACTGGTAACTGGACTGGATAACTAATTTTGAAGAATTTTGCAACCAGATCTTTATGATTATGATTATGCAAAGAGTCTTATTAAAGTATTATCTAATACCTAACTGCTTTATTAATGTATAAAATATCATTTAAAAACTTATTTCATTTACCAAGACCAAGGCTTATACAGTCAACAGTCGCGTAGTCTTATTCAACATAAGTCAGAATTAAGGATTGAATTGAATATCATTATTGTACTTTTACAACATGCGGACATGAAAGCAAAGAGATAGTATTTATTTTTATGCTTTTTCTAATGGCAATTCTAGAGATAAGGATTTCAGTACCTAATTAAAATATAGTGATTCAAAACATTTCCAAGGATGTACTATACTATACATCAAGTATTTATATACCTAAGTAAGTAAATATACATATATGTATGACCAAGTTCGTGTCCCCGATTGTTGTTCATTATCTTCATCAAACTAAACTCTCTGTCTATTTCTACATAATGTGCTTCTGCATTGATATTGATGACTCTGTTTATTGGGGGTCTCTCGATCAAATAATCAAATCCAAATCATCAATTGATGGTATGGTAATTGTAATTGTAAGAGTAATGGAAGCAGCAATGGGGGGAAAGGCGGTTCCAGACACAAATCCAAATCCACATTTTACCACATCAAGCATGCATATGCATACGCATACAAGTACGAGGTAGTACATACATAGTTAATAGGTTCTATTCCTACATACATAGTTATCACTAGTACAGTCCAACAGTACTATATGAGAAACAATGAGGCTTTTAGAATTTTCATATCCATTTGAATTTGAACGAGGCAGAAATAGACGAGAATGAGAATAATAATAATGGCAAATAAGTACGACATACTTTGCTTGTAAATAAATATGGTTGTTATAAATACAACTTAGGTTAGACTTATTAGAAGGTATAATAAAGCATTTGTTGCTCATGCTCCTTTCGGATCCGAATAATCAGGCTCCTGCTGCAACAAGGGTTATAGAATGAGTCGAAAAATATAGAATTGAAGAACTCGATTGTTACCATCCTTGCCAGTTAGAGTATATTTTTGCCAGTCTTCTACAAGCTTTTTGGATTTTGGTCTGCGTTCTATTTTCCCCTCGTTCGTATCGTATCCTATCATAGGATATTACTCACTCACTACTAAAATACTTACATAAATAGTTCTTACACCTACATACATACATACATACATACATACATACATACATAGTACTACTTACATATTACTACCTATACTATTACATCATATTACAGAGAGAACAGACAACAAAACAGAAACAGAAGAGAGATAAGCATTAAGCCAACCATACTCAATACTCTAACCATACCATCCAGCCAATTCAATACTGAAATGATATAAATATTCTTGGTAACCCTGAGCAGTGCTTTTGTTGCTTACTTACTCTTTAGTAATAAACTACCTACTTAAGTATACATAGAGTATATACTATTCTGTAGAGGAAAATAAATCAGATTATAAAATCTATTTCCCTATCTTCTTCTATTCGACTTCGATTCTATTCTATTATAAGATTTAAGTAGGTACTGTACTACAAATACATACAATATAATTGGTTTATAATATTTTTGTGCGGTACGGCAGTTCTACACGAGAATTGAGAATAAAATAAAATTCTATTTCTGTTCCTATTCTTGGAAACCCCCTTCAACTTTCAACTTCAACTTCAACATCTTCATTTTCATTTCATTTTTTGGAAAAAATTCTCCTATACCCTACTAGTAATAGTTTCGAAGTTTTTAAGTGACTTCTTTTGAGACTATACATCACCAGGAGCACCATCACTTTTACACTTGATTTTCGCGAAAACTTTGAGAAAAAATTTTCATTATAGGTGTGGACTAACCTTGTACTACTACTTATTGTTATAAAGATTTTGATGATTGGATAACTGCTGAAGGAAAGTTTTTGCAAAATAAAATCTGTATAAAATTGAATTCGGGAGTCGTCGGAATCGGGGGGCCGACCGGAAAAATTTGCAAAGGTAAGTTAAAATTTCTAATGATAATAACAAGCACCAGAACAAAAATTCTTGAAGTCTTTCCTTTACCTGTATATAGAGATTCAGTGGTAAGGGATTTTTAATTAATAGGTTATGATTTTTGTATTATTGAGGCCTAAACGTATCCTATATGTATAGTCAGTAATCTCTAGATTTCGAAAGTCGTAAAACATAGTACCTATGTGATAAACATGCTTTTAAACAGATAATGTAATTATTTAATTATAATTCATATACATACTTTATGGTTTATCGAGAAAAAACGATTACATATACCCTTAATATCAGTACTACTCGTAGTACTACTCGTAGTACTTCTATATACATAGTACTACTCAGGATCAGTATACAGTATACAGCCACATTCATACCTAATGTACCTGCAGTATATTAGTTACAGTCACTAAAGTACGTAAACAAAGTAATACAGGATAATTAAGTACGTATTATATCTGTATTATGTATCTGCATTGTACATACTTAGATACTACGAGTAGTATTTAATTCGGTAATACTGGTAATGCAACTGGTAATACAGATATATAGGTATGTAGTGTTCAAAAATACTTAACTTTACTGGTCCCTATTTTATCATACACGACCACTGCTACAGCTAATTAAAAATACCGAATAAAATAATTACAAATCTGAGTAGTTTTTCCGTATACAGATGCTATAACTATAACATAAGTTTATAAATGTAGAATAATTTATGTACTACTATACGAGTACTTATATTATTTTTAAATTATTTATTTGTCGAGTTCTATTGTTACTACCTAGGCACATATTCATAAGTAGGTAGGTGCTACAGTGATAGGTTTTATATACTTCATATCTACTTTTTATCTAGATGTTATCATACAGTATATGTCTATTTATTGTTAGTATACAAATTATGATATTCTGAAAATTACTTTTCTGAGGGTAATTAATAGTGTAGAGAACTTTAAAATCAAGAAATCAAAACAAAATCAAAAGAAAAGATCTAGACGGTATTATTCATTATAAAATGATATTTTTAAATTTTCACAGGTAGACTATTAGACTTATAGTAGAAGCCTCTAAAATTTGTTTTTTTCTTTCTATTCTGAATTCTTTTTCTACTCTGTATATCATCAAATGTAGGTAGGGTATGCTATTTTTAGATGTGTTTGTAATAGCATAAAAATATAATTTTATATTCCACTTTCTTTGTTTCACAAAATATTTTGTAGATGAAAGCTTAATCATGTCTCTTGGCAGCAGCCATTTGCCTTTCAGTTGTTAGGAGGTTTATAAAAATAATCGATTGTTTCACTAATTTTTCCTTATACAAAGTTCATAGAGTTCTACAACTTATATATGAACAACTAGGTAAAGTACATATTATACTACCTGCAAATAAAATTCTATGAAATTAATATCTGTAATTTGAGTTTGAATCGTTAGGAACTTTTCAATAATAATAAAAAAAAAGTCACATTCATATTGGTTTATTAAGTACTACTTTTATTAGTACAAGGGTAGTACTTTACTACCTATTTATTTATGTATTAATATGTCTAATTGTAATAGAATACTTAAGTCTAACCTTTTACTACCATATACTACTCTAGACAGACAGACTTATCCCTAGTAAGTAGTAAGTTAGCAAGTAAACTAGTGTTCAAATTTATGTCAATATACTCGTATATAGCAATAAAAATACTATTAAATATACAAGTAGATACTTGTTGGTTAATTTAATAAGATAAAAACCGAATAAATTCTTTGAGTTTAAAAAAAAATTAAATCAATATTCTCGAAATGCTGCAGCTAAATAGTAAATTAATAATTTTAACCTGTAGAGTTATTGTAATCAGCATCAGTACAGTAAGTTGTATAAATTATAAATTATTATGTTTTTTGCGACAATGCGTTCTTTTATGATAAATGTATCTTTTACAGAATAGTCTTACATTAAGTACCCTACCTACTTATATCTATATAGGTACGTTACATAGGTATAAGTTTTTTTCTGTTGATAATTTTTCATTTGTTGTCAATGGCGTAAAATTGGTCGGGGAACAACCCACCCTCATTATTGATTATTATCCGCATGACGGCAATTATCTTCATTTATATTTATTTATTTAAAGTGTATGTACTCACTTAATTTACTTTTTAGGAAAATTATCCATCAAACCACTAACTAGCTCACTGCCTATATGCAATTTACAGATAAAACATTTCGTAAACAAAAGCAAGTACTACCAGTACAAACAATATGTACCTATGTAATAATATGCAGGTACTTATATCAAATAGTAAATTCTTTTAATTTTTCCAAAATATTCTTGAGAAAAAATTCGAATTGCTTAGCTATTCAGGGTTTTGCATTGGGGCTTTACGGTTTTTCTCTTGTCAAAAAATCTAAAATTGATGTGACAAATTAATGTACCTAGATACGTGGTAGTTACAAAAGGTAACTAGTCTAGTACATAGAAATAGAATATATGTTGGTACCCTACTATATGAAACTGCTGTAAACTTTAATAGTACTAATAGTAATTGTAGTAGGGTAGGCTACATAATTATACTTTGCAATTTACAAGTATTTTACATATTATAGTACCTAAACAATTAACAAAAAAGCAGATCTAAATATCTCTATGATTGTTTAATTTCGGCAAATACGAGTAAATGTAATAAGATTTTCGGGAAAAGTTACTATGATAGATATACTTATGTACCCTACTACTTACTGATGATAAATATTATGCATATTACATGTGTTGAATAGATAGGGTATTATTCTTATTCTTGTAGCTCTTTTTAGTAGGAACAGTCAAAGTCGAAAAATTAATGAGAAACTCGTAAAGAGTTTTTGTTTTCCCAGTAAGCTGTTGGTAGACTTTTTGATCAAATTCAATTTTTCACGGGTATTCTGGGTTGTTGTTTTTCTGTATCCATACACCATGGTAACCGCTAATACTCCACAACTCACAACCCATTATAAAATAGAATCATTTACCCGGGTAGATCTCGTCCAAAATGAGATTTAAATAGGTATGCAGTTCATTTAATCAGCTAAATATTCACTTATTACTTCTTCCAGCACAGCACTTATTATACTTACTTGTTTAGAATGATCTGATAAATTATACATTCTAATTCTAAACCCAATCTTCAATTCAATGTGCAATCCGAAGTTTAATCAAATAACAGATAAGTGATGTATTGTTTGATTATTTAAGTTCATGTAGTGTTTATGACTGATATAGGTCAAATACTAATTCTGTAATTCAGTTCTAGAAAATTCGATTTTGTTTTTGGAGTCCAAAATTTGGACTCTTTTTTTTATTAATGCATGTATTAATGCATGTAAGAATAAGAATTTTTCATAAATGATTTATATCGTAGCGTAAGTCAAAATAGGTAAAAAGCCATTATTACAATCAATTCATACATACCCGAATCTGTAAATCGTATCGTTATCGTTTTCGCATAGCCTATAAACTAAACTGCTTATAGTAATGAACTTTGAAGGATGAAGAAAACATAAATCGTTTACCCTACGGTCTACCATTAATGATCTTAATAGATTATTCATAAGTTTCATAAATAACCGATCAATATGATCTTTGGAGTCATTTTGCTATAGGTCATAGTCATAGTTCAATTTCTAGTCCTAGTAGCAGATACAAAGTAGGTATTTACTTTCTACTTTCTAGCCTATACTAAATTAAATTAGAGATATATTTAATTTTTTTGCTCAAATTTTGATTTTTGAATTTTTTTCTGATTTGAATAGAATCTACGGATATTCAAAACAAAAATAAAATCTCATCAAAAATCAGCCAAGGATCAAGAATTTTTGAGGACAAAGACTAAAAAATCGGAATTTGTTGAAAAAAAATGAGATAAATTGTCATAAAACTAAAAATATCCAAAAATGAGTTCGCAACAGTTTAATCTCCGATGGAATAATCACACTAACAATCTTTTGCAGGTAAACTTGAATTTTGATTGGATTTAGGAAATAACATTTTCTATTTTATAAGGTGTTTATGGACCATTTTGAGAAGGAGCAATTGGTCGATGTTACGCTTAGCTGTCAAGGGAAGTTTATCAAGTCTCATAAAATTGTTCTTGGAGCCTGTAGTCCTTATTTTCAAGTAATTGGTCCTTTTAAAGAAAGTGATCAAAATTTGTAATTTTTCTCTATTTATAGGAAATATTTGACCGTCATGATACAGTTCAGCATCCAATCATCATACTGAATGGCTTAAAATTTGATGAAATCCGCTCAATTGTTGAGTTTATGTACAGGGGAGAAGTCAAGGTAAGCAAGATTAACTCTATTCAAATATTCAAAAATTACCTACTACTAAAATTACCTCTTGCATACCATACCTATTAAGAATTGAAATAAGATTTTTATTGTTGAGGAAAAACTCCTTTTAAAGCAAGTCTTTTTGCGTAGTACTCTATCTTAATAATAATGATAATACTTAGAATTAGATACAAATTGAATAGAATGGCTATGGTTAAAATGAAATTGTAATTACGATCAAATTATACTTACTTATTCATTCAGATTTCAATTTTACAATTTGCTTGTAAAATAAAAGTAAAACTATTATACAGATAGTTGTAGTACATACCAGTAAGATTTTGAATATTTGACTTACCTATATAGGTATGTAGGTACATGCAGTACTACTGACTACTACTTACGATTAGTCAATTTAGTACCTACTTATAATGAGTATAATATATCGTAAATAAGTATTTGAATAATATGTTTATGCATAATATGTATGTGTGTTTTTACAAGTTAATTTTGTCGTCCATCTGTTTGAATAAATTTATTTTACTCTTAAAGGTCTTATTATACTGATATACTAATTATTATTAATTGCTAATAGCCTTATGTATATATTAATATAGTTAGATACTTACAATTAGCTAGTTGGTATACGGTATATGTATACCCTACCTATTTTATAGTGTACAACGGATATATGCACATGAATAGGGTACTGACGATGAGTAAATTAAACGCATGATTAAATTAATTATAAAAGTATTACGTTTATTTGATATTTTGATTGTTTTTTTTGTAGGTTTGTGAATCGGATCTTGAGAGCCTTTTAGCGACTGCTGAGAATCTTCAAGTAAAGGGGCTTTCAAATGTCAGGGCCACAAGACAAGGGTCGAATTCGTTATCATCACCGAATGCATCATCGTCGATCTCGTCACCTCAGAGTAATGGACATCACTCACCAGATCATAATCCCACACCCACCAAAAATGGACCATCAACTTCAAATAGAAATACTTCAAATAACATGGTCAGTTCAGTACTCAAATACTAGATTACAATTTGAAGTGTGACTTTCTATGTAGTAATTGAGCTAACTATGAAAAAGCAAATGGCCTCAATCGCTCTTTTATGTATTTTATACAGAATACTTAAAATTTAGGTCATTATCAAGTTTTTTAGACCTGAAAAACTCGATTATGGCACGAATTGTATGCATTCAAATCATAATGCATACAATTCAAGTCATTTTTAAGTCATAAAATAAATTGTATGCATTTTGTCTGAGGTTTTAATATTTTTCTATTAGACCGATGAAAGCTCGGGTACTCCGCTGCATTTGAAGCGAAAAAGAGCAAAATTAACTTCACCTCAAAAAGATATAACAGTAAGTTTAGTCTATTAAGTTATTTAAAAGTACCTACTTATATGTACCTAATTTATTAATAATATTTTGTAGATGAACAATGATAGTAATAGTACAGAAAACTCTTTCTCTGTAAAACCTGGTGGAAGAAATGCATCGACAGAGGGAAATAATGAGGAGGAAGAAGATATCGAAGATGATAACAATAGTGATGATTTGCCCATGACGATCAAAATCGATCCGCCTCATATTCGGGACATTGACGAGGAAGAGGACTGGCCATCAGAAGCTCAGACCAAAGAACCACTAGTTAAAAGTCAACTTAACTCTACGTCCGCGAAAAATCGAAACCAAAATAAAAATAAAAATAATGTATGAAAAAAATATACCTAAATTATTTTTACCTAAGGTTTAATTCATGCTAAAATAATTTCATTTCATTTTTTGATAGGAAACTTACGACGGTGGTAGCAGTAAAGATGTAAAAGGTTTGTTCAAGACATTTGGATTTTGTTCATAATTATTAATCGTTAATTATAATATTTTCTGATTACTGAAATTATATGTACCATTTATAATCTCTTGTAGTGGAAAAAATACCTAGACCTCCAAATGCCTTTATGATATTTGCCAATGAATGGAGAAGAAAGCTAGCCTCGCAATATTCAAATGAGAGCAATAAGGAGATAAGTGTCCGTCTTGGAATTATGTGGAAAAATCTCTCTAATGATTCAAAGGTCCTTAAATTGTAACTTATCATCAACATCTTAAGGTTTCTCAAATTCTCAAAAATTGCTTCTTTTTTTAGGAGGATTATTTTGCGGCGTCTCGTCAGGCGAACGAGGATCACAAAAAGAAATATCCAGATTATTACTACAGCCCGAAGGAAGCCCGACTAAGAAAACGCTGGAAATTGCAACAGCAACAAGTTAGCCACATGATGTATGTAGTAAAATATTGATATTTTGATAACTTCATTTTACCTTAATATTCTTCTGGCATGAAACTAAATTTTATACTCTTTAAATTAGGAATTCGGGTCAATATAATCCGGTACATCTGGTCAAAGTCTTCATCAACGAGGATGGCGAGGAGAATCAAAAATCTCCCTCAGCTTTACGCGCTTAAGTCTATTTTAATTTAGTGACTAGTAATACTAACTAATTAACTTTATAAAGTACAGGTACAGAGTAAAAACTAATTAGTCACTTATTAAACTCTTATTAAGTAACTACTGTATAGTTATAATTATAGTATAAATACCTACTAAAAGTCAAAATGATCCTATCCTTAGCCAAATCACATTTTTCAGTTCAAAGTCCTAAAAATTATACTGGTAATGTAATTACAGATATAAGCTTAAAATGTATACCTAATTACTACTTTTATTTCATTCACAAGAGTCAGAACAAATTTATATTTAAGCACATAATTAGATAAGTACTACTCTAGGTATATCCATTTTTTAGAATATTTTTTGTTTATTTTTTATAAATTGACTCATCTTCAGAGTATACGCTATGTATAGTTAGTAGTTAGTAAGTAAGTAGATAAAAAGATATTCAAGTTTGATTTGCAATTTTTTCTGTGATTATTTTGACTAGATCAATTTCAAATTTCAAACAATCAGCATATATTGTATATGTATAATTTATTGATTTCAATCAAAAATCTTATTGTAAGTTTTTAAAGCCATACTGATTCTAGTTCTAATCCTAATTTGTCTGATCGAGACGTAAATGACTAATCAAGACTTAAGAAAATGGGAAATGAGTTTAATTTACATTTTGCAAAAATTTTAATTTATTCAATACAGTAAATTAATTTTTATCACTTGAAACTATAAAGAGGGAAATTTTTGGAATTTTTCTAGAATATATGATATACCTACCTAAGTCAAGAAAATTAAAGGGTTTTCTAATTTCCCATTTGTCAGACAGAATCTTTCAAGTCATATCATGCCAGATCAGGTTAGAATTTTTTGCCATTGCTAATCAATGCACTAGTATACTAATGTAAATGTAACTAATCATGCCAGTTTTAAGTTTTGTAGTCGAAGTAATTAAAAAATGTTTAAGTTAAGCCAATACAAAAATATATGTTGAGCAATTTATGTTTTCATTATTTGCATTTATTCTTTGAAAAAGTTCTAGTTTTATAAATGATAAAGACTTGATAATTATTATTTCTATTTCTTATTATACATATAGGTAACTGTTTATAAATAATCTTAATAGAATTAATATTAACTTAAATATATACAATATAAAAAATGTAAAGAAATGTATGGTATATACTGTGTGTAAAGAATATAAAATACATTTAATAGAAATAAAATGTGTACAATTTTTAATCTATTCTAATTCTATGTAAGTAGTAAGTACTCATTTTGTGTAATGTATCTAGTACATTGCATATTTTTGAATATACAAATTCAACATGATAAAATTAGCGTATATTATCAATTTGCAAAAAATCTAGTTAAAATTATCTATGTATATCCTAAAAAAGTGTTAACGCATAAAATTAAGAAATTGAGTCAGCTTTATGATTGATTAAATTATATTTATTTTAACAAGTAGGTACTATAAATGTAATCATTTATTAGAGGTGCTTATTTTTATTTTTAAATTTTTATTGTGGACATTTTCACAAGCTTAAACTTGAATTTTTTTAGTAGACTAAAGTAGTTAGGTACTATTACATAATATACCATAATTATCTATGTATGTTTATTGACTATAAAGATGAAATATAAAAGTCATTTAAATTTAAACAGAGAACAAATGATTTTTTTAGTATTTTTCTACATAATTTATTCTACCTATTTATAAAATAGACTTTTTTTTTACATTTTCCATAAATTGATTAGTAACTTAATTTATCCAATGTTAAGTGATTATTTAAGTGAATATTTGGCCAATGAACTTTTTCCTAACCCGAGGGTTGGTTGATTGAACTAGGTACTTGAGACTTGAGGGTTACAAAAATATATTATTGAATTGAAGGTTTTAAAATTACACGAAAATGAAATCGACAGATTTCAGTTTCAGAAAGCTTTATATAGAATCAAGACCAATAGATATACCTATATCTATCTATTGGTCTTGATAGAATACAGAATTAGAGTCAAGTCCTTTTATTTATTAAAAAGAACGGTTTATATCGAAAACTTACATTTCCGTATTTTTATCTTATAAGGAACTTTCATAGTCTAGCAAGCTGGTCATAAAATCGTGCATAAAATCTACAAATCTCATCCAATTGTTGTCAAATAAATGGTCAAAATGCCTGATTTTGACAAAACTTTCTATTTATATAACTATTAAGTTTATTTCTATGGTATCAAATCATTTTCATTTATTATTTTGAGGTTTGAGGTTTGTAGAAACTAAAAAATATATGGGTTCAATAATTAACAAGGGGCAAGGAAAAATATTTTGATTTTTGAAAAATCTTCCAGAGAGTTTGGTTAAAAAAAAGAACAGGAAAAAGTGATGGACGGTCAAAAAGTGGAGGAAGCAGAGAAGAAGGAAGTGCTCGAGGATAATGAAGCGGAGGAAAAAGCTGTGGTCGATGTTAGAAAGAAAATGGAGGACTTGAAGGTTTTTGATCCAGACCTTGTGCCCGATGAGCCAAAACCATGGTACAATTACAATACATTTTCCTAATATAAATATTGTAAAAAAAAGACTTTTGGATACAATCAGGACGGTTGAGTCCTGATCAGCACCTAGGGGTCTGTTTTCAAAAGACTAATTTTTTGTCATTTTGTAAAGTATTTCCAAATAGTCATTTTTTGATTTATAAAAAAGTAAGGTAGTAAAAAAGTAAATTTTGATATTTTCAGGGATAAGTGGTCCTTGAAGGATTTTGAGATCGGGAAACCTCTTGGTGAAGGAACCTTTG
>JAQIXA010003963.1:0-12548 GCA_034699045.1 Nanhermannia cf. coronata Gr-Ori-00579 | reverse complement strand
CCACCCCTAGACTACCTCTTTGAATTGACATAAAAAAAATTTGACTTTTTGAGTATCAGTTATATGACAAATATACCTAAAAAACTAATCATATCATAACCATAATTAACCTGAGCTTGCAACTACCATTGTATTATTATATATTTAACAATTATCGAAACCTTATCTTTATGAACTTTATGAACTCAATTTTAGCCAACATTTAACAATCAACGGATTATATTATATCATTAGCTTACCGATTGCTGCCTTATCTTATGCTTATGACACGACTCCGACCGACCGATCCCGTGGGTCGATGAATACGGAAATGTAAATGATGAAATCGAGCCGAGCTATAAAAAAAAAACAATTTATTTAACAACTTTTCTTTGTAAAATAATTAAAAAGGCTTGTTGTTGCAGCTAACAATACAAATACAATGCAAAAAGAGACTTGATCGCTCACCGCTCGCTTTTTTTCTTTATCCGATCCTATTACTTAAAATTAAAATAAAAAGTCATTATTATAACAATTAATGATTATTTTAACTTAAAAGTTAACCAATTTGGACCATGGGACACCCACTTACTTGACAACAACTTTTTCTGACCTTTTTGTTTGGACGACAAGTCAAGATTAGCCAAAAACAAGATCAATCAAGAATAAAAAAAAATGACTGACTGAAATGAAATGGATTTATTGTTATTGGAATGAAAATGGAATGGAATTATGAAATTAGATTAGATATGAAATTTTAGATTTCAATTTCAATTTCAGTTTTCAGTCAGTAAATATGTATGCAATGCAATGCAATGCAGTTTTCGTCCGCGCAAGTTAAACTGCCGCTAAAATGGCAAATCCAAGTCGACTCTAGTCTCCTTTACGATTATTCTTATCCTTAATCCTTAGTAGGCGCAGATAAAGGAAAGGATAAGGAGAAGTCGGACAAAGTTTAAAATCCATCATAAACGTGCTTACTTTCAATTCAATATTTCAATCAAATTACAATTACAAAAAATAATTTTTAATGATTTGAATTTGAACAAAGTAATTAAAATTAACAAAAACCACAAAATCCTCATTTCCTGTCGACCAAGCCAATTGAGCATCAGGGCTTTCGAATAAGTAAGGTAATACATCAAATTAAATTGGACCACATTTTCATGATCTATTTTATACGATTTACTTCTAAAAACGATTAGGTACTTATTTATTACGTGTTGTGCGATGCGATGCGATCTAATAAAATAAAATAAAAATATGGTTTTTGAGTTTTTCTAATTCATTATATTATATTATTCAGACCTGATAAATCAAATTTTGGTCACAACCTCGCCTCGTGTATATACTTGAGTCAAGTAGTCCATAACACGAGGCTGAGTATATAATTAGGTTTTTCAGAGCTGAAATATATATTCAATGCGCACGTTTTTTTTTATAGAATTTCAATTTTGGAAGGAACAACTTATCTAACTGCTGCTGGGTCCTTGTAGAAGTTTATATACCGGATTAGAAGGAGCGATGTTGATGAATGGCCATAAAAGAACAAGTGATGGATCAAAATCAAAATTAAATAGCAAATCTTACTCTACACCTGACTCAATTATTAGAAATAATGCTAATGGGAAGGTTTTTATATCGAGTGGTGGTGGTGGTGGAGGTGTTCGGATTAAACTTGAAAAAACCTCGTTGAAGAAGCCCTTAATGTCTACACCTTCGCCATCGACTGATCCAAAACTATTTAACAATAGCCCTATTTTAAAAGAAGATGTTGACCTATTTGTCGTCAAAAGGATATTTCAATATTTAGATAAAAGATCTACGAGAACGAATGCAGTACAATTTAATTGGACTAGAGAACTAGCTGAAGTTAAGGTAAATGTTTTGTTTGACTATCATTTATCATATAATAAAAATATAACTTTTTTTAAAATTTTTTAAATAATTTAATAGGATAGTACTATCTTGGCAATTTTGGATGAGTTAATCAAACAAATGGAACATATGGAAAAAAGAATGGATCCTTTGATAATACAACTTTTGGATGGGAATTGGTGTTCAAGGTCAACTATTGCTGTTCAACGTATGGAGTTGTTTATTCACGATTTTCTGGAAATTAGACCCTCATTTGTTGGAGCAGTTATTCATTCTTTTATTAAAAAGTTTCTTAGCGCAGAGATTGTTAAACAACATGAAGTTATATCAGAATCAGAAATGAAAATATTCAATATTGCTCACAAAAATCTAAAGAAAATTGTTACAAGTTTTCCTACGTAAGTCTGCTTTTTTATATTAACTAGATTTATAAAGTGTTGATCTGATTTTTCCATGCATGGCCTGATTATGACTGAGAATGAATAAGAATGAGATCAAAAAAAGTTTAAAAAAGTAGAATATCTTTGACACCTCATTGGCCTAGCTAAATTATAGAAATAATTTTTACTTTTTTATTTATAGGACAAAGGATTCAGTTGTCAATACAATGGAGAGCTTTTTCCCTTACATGACAAAATCACCTCACATTCATTATTGTTATATCAGAAATATTATCAAATCCTTCAGCTATATTCCACAAGCCAAACCAAAACTTCTACACCTAATTATAAATAGGTAAGATAAAAGATATTTCACCACAAAATCATGATTTCTGATTTGATTATTTTATATGGCTAATTCTAATTATTTTACATTTAACCATAACCATAAACATTAAAAATGGTTTTAATTTTAAGCTCTGAAAATAGCTTGGTCTCATAGCTTGGTCTCAAGACAATATTATTTTCTAATTTCAGAGCTGAATGGAAATACCCTTTTTAATTTTTATACTGACTTATTTTTTATAATTACATACTATTTATTTTATAGGCTTTGTCGAATTGATGTTTATATACCAGTAAAAAAGGTCGAGGAATATGATGAAAAATTAAGTTCGCAATTAAGCTCTAATATTAAAATTAAAGATGAAGATGGGGGTTATACAATTCAATCAATGGAGTGGGAAAATGAGCAAGGGAGCAGTGATGACAGATATGAACCAAATCCTATTATTGAAACTCTAGATATAAGTTTATGTCTTTTATTTGAAGTATTGGAGAAGCAAATTGAATCATCCAAGAAAAATCAAGAGAAAATGGATCTAGCAAATTGTGATAATAATGACGATGAAAAAGCTCAATTTCTTGAAGATTTAATGAGAATATTTGAAAAGGAAATATTACCTAGTTTTGGTTTACATCATGTCCAGTTCTTGTTTTTTTACTATCTTAAGTCTGACTCAAATCTGCCTACTTTATTTATTGATTTTTTATGGAAAATTGCATCCACCAAATCAATCTCACCTTGTATTAGAATTCAAGCAATGTCCTTTATTTCCGGACTACTTTCTCGAGCTAATTATGTTTCAATCAAGTAAGGAATTTTTCTTTTTTTTTTCTTAAAAATTATATTGAAACTTATATTTTTTCATATTAGAACCGTGAGAAGATGGTTAACCCGTTTTGCCACATCTGCCAATTCCTATGTTCAAGAAGTGAAAGATTGTCATTGGTCATGTGTTAATATTTATGCTCATGGACCATTTTATGCCCTGTGTCAAGCTATTTTCTACATTTTTGCATTTAGAAATAAAGAACTATTAATAGACAGTAAGTTTTAAAAAAATTATGTATTATAACTCTGCATTTACCAGTCTTAAGTTAAAATTCATTTTATTTTTTATTTTTTTAGATAAACACGCTTATACAAAAACACTCAATCTTGGGAATTTAATAACATCACATCTAAATCCTCTCAAGGCTTGTGTACCATCTATATCTCAAGTGTTTGTTGAAGCAGCACATTTTCATCAAATCTCGTACTGCAACTCAATTATGGAGAGAAATCAAAAGGCAACAATACCAACATTGACTAAAGAAGAGATGAATGAATCCGAAGCTCAATCCGCACTATTGGCCAATAATTTAGAAAGCTTCTTCCCATTCGATATTTATCAATTACCTAGATCGAGAAAATGGGTCGATCCCTTGTACAGATTGTATGAACCTTATTTACCTGAAGTTAAAATTGAGATTAAAGAGATCAAAGAGGAAGATGAGGATTCGATTGAAGTTGAATTAAATAAATCCTCTGAGGAATTTAAAACAAAGAAAAAATCGAAAAAGTCCAAGAAATCTAAAATGAAAAAAGAAATTGAGGAAGAAATGGCAGACTATTTTGATAATTTTATAGATTAGGTAAATCTAATCTTTATTAATGTTGGGATTTGATTATTTTTAATATACTTTTATAGTTTATGTTAAAAGTGCCTTTGGTTGCTTTACAATTTATAATAATTACTTGTCCAACTCTGCTCTGTTGTATTTTATTGTTATTTTTTCTTTGATTTTATAAAAAACAATTTTAACCTCAAATAATGTGAATACCTAATTTTGTTAATCGGTTTTACAAATAAATAAACGAGCTATTAACCTAACGTAACTTGTGTTGTATAAATTAAACTTTATTTAGGTATAGACACTTGATTAATTAATTAGATAATGTACTTTATTATTTTTAAAAGAATAGAAATTTTAAATCGCATAACGAAAAATAACATTTACCTGTCTAATCGTGTAATAAATATTACAATCAATAAATAGATACCTAGAATTTTGATTAGATTTTGGATTAGACTTAAATTATGGTATGATTATTAGATTGACTAGTAAAATTACCTAGTCCCTAGCTTAAAACATATTTTTGAAAGCCTTTGCTTAAAGTTAAATTTCAGGTATAATTTGGTTTTTAAAATCACTTTTGTAATAATAAATATTTAAGCTGTAATATTGAATCCTTTTGAGACAAAATATGAACTCGAGTTTGCCACATCAGATCTACTAGAACTTCATCATTTTTTTCGTCTAATTCAATATGCTTAGTCATTTGCTAATAAAAAATTTAAGGTATTTTAATTTCAAAAATAATTTTAAAGTATTTTTTATGTTTTACCGGAGAAAAACGAAAGAATGGCACCTAAAAATGTTAAGAAATAATTCAATAAGTTTAATTTATCAAGTTATAAAAAGTAAAAATTAAAAATTAAAATGTGCATTACTCCAATTGAAGAGCACCATGCTCTTGATCTTTCCACAACCTGTCCTTCACTTTGTGTTGCCTAAAAATTAATATAATTATAAATGTAAAAATAATAGTCTATAGGCTTCTATAGGTCTCTAGGTTAGTAATAATTTAATTGCTAACTGCTGCTAAAATAGGAAGTAGTAAGGATGATGGTTATTAAAAATAGTACATACCTGATCAATAAGTAAATTAACTAAAGAATATAGTTTGTTGGCTTTAGATAAAGCTTCAAAGAAGTTGGTGGGCCATGCTATGTCAAGATTAGAAGAATTGCAAGTTATATTCGGTTGAATTCCTGTTCCGAGTGATAAAACAACTGTCGGAATTTGAAGGTTGTTTGTCGATCCAATGGTTTTTAACGCACAATTAAAATGTTGTAACTCGGTTATTGCATCTAATTAAAATTAAAATTTTTAATTAGTTATTAAAACAAGTCCGTTATAGCATCTAATTTTAATTTTCTAGTTTTGAAAACTTATTTTTAAAATACCTAATGTTGGATTATTTCCTGAAAACAAATTATTAAAATATTTGTTTAGAATACATAATATCAATATCTAATCCGAAAATTCTTACCAATAAGACCACCATCAATATATTTTGTATTCCCTAACCGAAAATAACTAGGTGCTGCACCTACAATTATATTAATAAGATAAATTCAATATCTGTTATAAAATGTAGTTCACTAATAAAAGAAATAAATAATATTCAATAGAAGATTTAATTCGAACCTGTATATTTAGCTGAAAGTATAAAAATATATAAAAGATTGCAATGGAAAAAAGTAAATAAATGCATATTTAAAATGAAATAAAATAAGTTGTCAAAGTCAAACCTGCTTCCCATATATAAATATCATCGGGTTTTTCATTTATATTAGGTTGTCCAAGAATTGACTGAGGGCACATGTAATTTCGAAAAAAATGAAATTCTACTGGACGACAGTCAGCCACAATTGTTGAAATCATAACTCTTGGTCTCCTTATTGAACTCATTTTTCTATCGGATCCAAATTCACTTTTTAAAAACTCTTCAAAATTATCAGAACTATATGGTCTTTCACCAACAAAAGCTTTATCTTTTAAACGTAAATATAATCCTTGAAGTTCTAGAATACTTTTTCCCGATGCTAAGCCTAAAGCCAGAATTCCACCTGTGAAAATTAAAGATGTAGGTAAATTATAGCTGTAATAATAATGATAATCTCTAATTAAATGACTAAAATTTCAACCAACCTGTACTTGTTCCAGCAATCCAATCAAATAGTTCAACGATAGGAACACCAATTTCCTTATTAAATAGAAAAAAATCGTTTCTAAAATAAGATAAAATGATAAAGCAATGACTTACTTGTTCTAAAACAAATAACCTGGAAAAAAATAAAAAAATTTTTTATAGAGTAAAGGTCAAATGCGAAAGATGTTGGTGGAAGTGATCGAATATAGAGAATAAAATAGTTATTTTACATTTGAATAAGCACCAGTCCCCTTATTCCACCTAGATAGATAGAAAATACAAAAATTAAATCCCTGATTCGTATTCGTAATACATAATATATGCTTTAGACGACAAATCTGAATTAAGATTTCTATTTTCAACATACCTCCATCAAGACATAATAAACGACCACCGATCTTTGAACCATCTGTTTCTTCCATTTCTACATCATTAATATGATTAGAAGTAGATTTGTCCTCTTTTTGCTTCAAGTCTCTCCCAAAAGCACTTAATGATTCAGTTACAAGATTTATATTTTCTAATTTTGGGAATTTTTCTGGAGGAATTCCTTCAAAGCCTACTTGATTATTTTTCAGATAAACACATCCATCTTTGCATTGATTTTTAATCGACTCTGGACATCTAGAATCATCATTAAACAAAAACAAAAATAATTAAAATTTCATACCATTTTAAAAAAATTTCTTTCTTTTCAAACCTTTCAGCACCAACTGAAGTTAAATAGAATAAAATTGCTTCTTTATCAACCTTTTGGGAAGAACATATCAAATGTCTTGGGGTATAACCTTCGTCATTTTTTATATTACAATCAGCTCCAAACACAATTAATACCTATTAATAGAAAATTATTAAATATAAAGCTCAGTTAAACTCTTATTAAAGTGAATGCATTTTTTTACTAACTTGAATTATAGATTTTTGACCAAGTAGACAGGCTAGGTGAAGAGGAGTATTCCCATCTGAGCCTTTCATATTTGTGAATGCTTTTTTGCTTAAAAGCATTAAAGTACTTTTTAAACAACCTCGTTCAACACAAATATGAAGGGGAACGTTACCCTCTGAATTTGGAATATTTGGATCACTTCCTAGTTCCAAAAGAAGTTCAACAGCTTCCCAATTATTTGCCCAATGTAATGGAGTTCCCCCTGTTGCATTGTCTTGAAGAGTAAGATGATCTGAATTTAAAGTAACTAATTCTCTTACTGATGTTAATGAACGAGATTTTACAGCCTGATGAATAGGATAGGATCCATCTAATTTTGATTCTAAATTTGCATTTGCACCATTTTTTAACAATAACAGAAGAGATTCATTATTTGTTGTAACATGTAACGGAGTCTGCCCATCTTTATTGAATTCATTAATCATTGACTTCATATCTTCTGAATGTCGAGTAAAAAGTATCTGCAAAATAAGATATTATATATTATAATATTAATTTGTTTAGGTACCTTCATTTAAATTTAAATAGAGTAAACTTTATACTTTAGAATTTAGAATACATAATTATTTTAGACATTATTACCTGCAATATTTGTGGTGAATGCTGTGCAGCAAAGTGTAGGACAGTATTATCTTTTATGTCTTTGACTTTAACATCTACTTGAGCATTTAGATCAATTAAGATATTGACGGCATTCACATTTTTATGAATAATAGCAATATGTAATGGTGTTCTTAAAAATACATTTTCTTGATCATTAAGATTTGTCAAAAATAATGTATTACGAAACAAATTCGAATAATCTAATGCCGCAATTACATGTACAGCTGACCAACCTTGATTGTCTTTCAACATATTGCAAATTTTCTCTAATTTGTCTTTGACACATACAACAGAAGAATCACAAGAAACAATATCAGGAATGGTACGTTTAAAAAGACCAAAGATTTGTTCAGCTTCGGATTTTTCATCAGTTCTGAATATACTAAACATTTTATCTGACAGTGGAACATGCAGAATAATATTGTACTTCCATGTTTTTAATATTGTGAATGCAGAAGGCTCAATTTCGCCTAAAAAATAATAGAAATAGAAAAAATAATAGAAATATATTGAGGTAGATAATCATTAAAATAAGAATAAAAATTTTAAAAGGGATGTTAATTTTTGGATTTTTACCATGAAGTATTAAACATCTTTCTCTTGATTTTATTGGATATCGAGATACCTATTTTTATAAATCAATTAAGATAAAATTTACACGAGTTTGAGAATTTTAGGTAAAATCAAAATATCAATATTCCTTACATCTTCAATTGCAGATCGAGTATTTATTTCAATCACATTGGATGTTGTTGCGGATATGCTACTGTTCCCACTCCCATTATTAGAACTTGCTGAAGCGGTCATACGATTATTGATTACAGTTGTTGCCGTGTTAATGACCCTCCGGGTTAAATTATTCGGATTAAACCAGTCCATATTTAAAACACTATAAAAAATGGATTTCAATTAAATTTCTACCGCACACACCACCTAACTAACAATCTGCAATTATTTAAATAATTTAATTCAGTTCTGATCTTGAGTCTGAATCTGAAAAGCTTGATTTTGACCTCAATTTTTTACAAAAAATTAGATGTCAAATTCCGGACAAAACGTGGTTTTCAAACCTGAATAGGTTGTTAATTAAGGGTTAATTAAAGACCCTTACCTTAGTTCGGGATTGTTTCGTAATTATAATTTGTGGTTTGCTTTGCAGTTAAATATTGTAATCCAGAAAAATACTGTAGAAGACTTGAAGACTAACAAATTCACTCACACTAACACAGCAGTCATCAGTTCATTTTGATTTGAATTTCAGCTGTGGTAGTCCTCTAAAATTAAGTAAAAATGTTAATTAAAAATTAAAATCAAATCGAGGTCAAGGTACTAACTACATGAAAACTAGCAAAGCAACTACCCAAAAACCTATAAAAAATAACATGGATTTATAATATTTTTTAGTTTTTAGTCAGTCAAAATCAAAAGTAAAGTAGGGTACCTACCTGGTAAAAGTAAAAATCTATTTTCTATTCTAATCCTACTTACTTTATAATCTATGCAATCTACCATAAATACCTACCCTTATTTTATTATATTTATTTGCCCGTTTTGTTCTCGTTTTCCAAAATAATTAAACAATTTTACAAAATCTGTCAAAATTCAAAATAAAATTATTTTTCGACTTCGATTAGTTCGATTCGACAGTCGAATCGAATTTCGATTTCGACTTCGACTTTCTTTCTTTTTTTTGATTCAAATCATTTGAAGTTTGAAAGAGGCGATTTCCTGTTTCCTTGACTTTGAACTGATTTTAGATTACCTATTTATGGACTTTCAACTCACGTTTAACTTTCACCAGGTGAAAGTCACCGACGGACCCGACCGTCATTGCATTGGCTTCCGCTGAATGAAATTAGTACACTATTCCTTAACCTAATTAAACTTTATTGAATAGATTATTATTACCTATTACATGTACCTACAATGTACGGAGTATTAAGTTACCTAATCTTTCAAGTTTATGAAGCAATAATGAAATGATGGCTAGCTGGGAACTGGAAAATGAATGATCGATTATTGATTTCTCGTACTAATCCAATGCAATTTGTTTGTGGCAAAAACTTTAATATAAAATAAACTACTACTATACGTTTTCTAACTAGTTCTAAAGTTCTAACTAAAACTCTAACTTTAAATATAAAAAAAAAATGAAGTTTAGGTAGAGCCAAGGAAGGTAGTTCACATTTATTGACAAGATTGTAGAATGAACGATAAAAATCAAGCATTAGGATAGGATATAATACACTACTTTTATATTATAATATATCAATAGACTGAACTGATTAGCATAATGTTTTTTTCTTGAATTTTGATTTTGATAAACGAATTAGGAAATAAATATACTTATCCTTAGTTTATGCGCAGTTTATTTTAGATATATGGTGGTTAGTTGAATGAAAGTAGTACATAATTGAAATACAATCTTAAAAATAAAAATATAAACAATAAAAATTGTAACAATTGAATTGAAATAAAGTTTTAGAATCAAATGGGTTTAAATTTTTAATGCTTCTTCTTTTTAGGCTTAGATTTTGGAGCTGCACGACCTTTTTTAAAACTTCCTTTCCGAGCACTTCCTTTTTTAATTTTAGTATTTTTTGCTCCTTTTCCACTATTTCCAGCCTTTCGACCACCACCTCCTCCACCTCGTTTAGACCTTTTTGAAGATCTGGAATCATCATTATTTGATCTATAAAAATTAAAATGTTCATTATATTAAAAATAAAAATCACTTTTTATATCTTTCTCAAAACATTTTGTTAACTTACTCATGTTGTTCATTGTCAATTTCTTTATTGATTGCTTTTTCGATATCTAACTTGGGTTTTTTATTCATTAATTTGCTTAGAATATCAAGATTTTTATTCTTTTCAACATTTGCACTAAGAACAAGTGGATCGAATTGTCTTTTTTTCCCTTGCTTTCTCAATGGTTTTTCTTTTGGAATTTTTGCTTGAAATTTGCCCAAGGAAGCAGTAGCAGCTTTCGCAACATGAACAGCTTTATGTAACTAAATATATAAAAATATAGCATGTTAATGTTAATTAAATATTATAGGTATGAATTATAATTTTTTAAATTCATTTACCTCTACTTTTGATGGTCTATTTTGCGATGTTAATCCTGTTGAAGGGACTTGAACTTTTCTAGCCTTTGCTAAATTCCTCAACCTTTGTAGCTCATTTTTGGCCACTTTTTCGGATTTATCTTCTGACTTCTTTTCAAATTGATCTTGATCTATAAAAGTAAAAATATACGTTAGGTAATCAAAATTATGAATTATATTGGAACTGAAAAAGTACTGTAAATGACTTGTAATGTAATGTACTTACAAGGATCTACATTTCCAGGAACCTCTAGACACCAATCTTTTTCATGTTCTGTAGTGGCACGACGATATCCAAACCGAGGAATCCATTTCTACATTAAACATAAAATTAAATGTTAACAAATTACTAAAGTAAAATTTTATTTATAAAGATATCAATTTTTGTACATTAGCAATATTTGAATACCTTCACAATTTCATCCCAAACTAATTTAGTTTTCTTCGTTTTTTTAATACCCTTTTCTTTAGCATAAGTTTCCCATTTAGTTAAAGGTTTTGTTTTAGGTACAGGTTTTTCTCTTGGTACTAAAAATTGAGGTTTTGGCAACTTGACAACAATAACATCATCAACACGATTGAAATCCAAATTCCAAATTTTATTAAACAAGAGTTGTGTATTATCTCGAGTCAAAGATTTGAGGTATTCATTAGGATTTGCTCTAAAAAAGAAAATTCAAAATTCAAAATTAAGATAAATAAGATGAAATATATTTCTTTATAAATCCCTAATATGCTTCTGATCATGTTCTGCATGTTCATGCTTCTGATCATCTGAGAATCTATCTAAAATCTAAATCTAAATCTAATCTAAAGTATGTAGAAGTACTTCTACATACTTTAATCTAATCTATATGTAGCCTTAATTCTCTTATTAATAAACTACCATTTAATTATTACATATCTCTACTACATTTAATTCAGCTTTCATTCGTGTAAGATTTTGATTCCTGACGCAAAAACTCAAAAACGGTAGCTCTGATTGACTTATTGGCATACACCTTCATAATTGATCTCTTTCGTGCTGATTAGTTTGAAGTAACGATCGGATCAATAAACAAGTCGAAAGGGCCGATTTCTTGGCCTGAAGGGCATGAAATGTCTTTACTAAATTATAAATTCCATTATAAAATTTTAAAGAGATAGTTATTTTTATGGAACTAAATTTGATATATCTATTTTATAAAAATTCAAAATATTTTGATCGTGTTACTTTTTACATTTTTGAACATTTAGAGAAATAATTTGGAGAAAACGCATGAAATCATTCCGAATCCGAATTCCGCTTATGACTGTATTCTACGCTCAAGAAAGTATTTTCGCTCAAACTTCGGATAGCAAGTTTGCTTCGCAGACTTGTTAATCTAGAATCTAGCTCTGAGAAAAAAATTATGGATACAATTTAGCTTATTTATCAAGCACCTGAATGTGAATGTGATACCGATCAATGATCAAATGATAACTTAAATCTTAAATATGTGATAGAGCACAAGAAAAGGGGGCACTTAGCAAAAACGTTTTTTTGCATTTTTGTCAACTAGATAGTACCAA
>JAQIXA010003962.1:0-12548 GCA_034699045.1 Nanhermannia cf. coronata Gr-Ori-00579 | reverse complement strand
AGGTACTTGGAGAAAAATAAAAATTTCTAGAAAAAAGGTATTTCTGGTCAAATTTTGGAAATTTCGTGGATTTTTTGCGGACCTAGAGGTTTGAAATTCTCAAAAAAAGTGAAATACAAAGTACCCTTGCATAAGGAATAGTTAGGTATGTGTATTTTCGGCTAGTTGTCGTTTTTTTTCGATCAGTTGTCGTTCGGCCAGTTGTCGCGGTACCATTATTTTATAGTTAGGCATAATAACCAATTACTTTGAACTACCTATTGCTAAATGAAAATGAGTAGGTATAAGTAGGTACATACCGATATATAGGTAGGTATACTTATTTAGGTATCAAGAATACGAGTTAATTGAAGACATGTAAGAGGCGTGTAATAATCGAAAGTGTTGACAAAAATCAACAACGGTTGTTTGTCACCCATTATCTCCGAGAAATATTTTCAACTTGAAGATATCACAACTAAATATCCGTATCTACATAATATACTTACTTACCTACAAATATATTAGGTAGGTGTATTTTCTGTAAGTATGCAAGTTAGTGTATAATGGGTAGTTTGCCAAAAAATTTGAAAAATTCGTGTCGTCTTTCAACAACTCGATTCAAATATAAGAGATAATACCTAGGTACTTGTATATCCTGCAGTAGTAGTATCAATGAAGGTTGATTTTATTCTACATGTGATAATCTCCATTTGAATTATTACAAGTTCTCAAAAACAAAGAAAAAATCCTGAATCCTAGAGTAATGCTGATATCAGCATTTATAATTTAATGTATAATCTCGCATCCGTAATTTAACATTTTATTTATCTACACCCACATGATTATCCTCTAATAACTTGGTATCTGTCTTCAATATACAAACATTATGTAAACAAATCTGGTAGATTAATAATTTGGATAAAAATAACCTTTTAAAAAAAATTTCAAATGACAACAAGCGCACAATTTTTATGCTTTTTATTCAATTATATTATATTACTCCATATAATCTGTATATTATCATGCGTACACAAGTTAACAATACAAGTATAGTAAGGTATATAGAGTAGAATTATGATTAGAATTAAATTTATGATTATGAATAACATTTTTAGTTGTTACAATTTAAGACTTAAAGATCAAGTAAGAAAGTGCAGTATCAGTATTATAAGAGAGATAGATAGCAATTTTATTAGGATTTTAGAATTTTAGAAGGCACGTTAGATATAATTAGATGTTGAAAAATATAAATATTTTTTCATTTCATTTTGAGAACTTATGAGTTGACATTAATTTTTTAATTTTTATCTATAGATAAGTAAAGTAAAGTAATTTAAAATTTATTAAATTAAATGTATATATATATTATAGTGAAATATTGGTTTAATTTGAATGATTTTTTTTGATTCATATTCATAAAGTATCAACCTGTCATCATTTGCATGAATTCTAAAAGTGGATAAAAATATAAAATTTTGTAATATAAATTCAAATGAGTAATAAAATATCGTAGGTTGGTAGTACAAGTACCTTTAAATACTTAAAAATATCTAGTCTTTATAGGTATAAAGGATAATTCCAAAAATTAAAAAAAAATTGACTACACTAACATACTAAATCGAGAAAATCTTTGGTTTATAGACTCTAGACAGTCTAGGCTCGATTTTGACTGGATTTTGATTTGAATCTTGAAAAATTTTTGACTCAAAGAGATAATTTTTCTAATAAACTGGAATATTTTGAAAATAAGCAAATTTTATTTCCCATATCTCTATTAAAGTAAGATTTAGTCCATTATGTATAGGATTTTTTTGAAAATTTGGAACTATTCCTTGTAGTTTTTAGGCTAGTTTTTATAAGTTAGGTAAGTACTAAATGAATTTTATTAGATTTTTGAAAAAATTAGAATTTTACCATCAAAATCGACAGTTCCACTCCCATCTTCATCAATCTCAGCAATTATCCCATCAAGTGTTGATTCATTCAAACTATCATCAAGTTCCTGTGCAAATTAAGTAATATTTTGAAATTTTGAAGAGATTTTTGCAAAAACTTACTTTGAGGATCTCCCTTAAACATGATGTTGGAATAAAACCCTGACCTATATTTGAATACCAATAAAATGAACAAATATATCATTCTGAATTTTGACAATTTGTTAGAAAATTTCGGACAAAATATTGTAAAATTTCAAAATTTATAATTATTTAAATACTGACATCATTAAAAAATTTTAACAAAATTTCCAAACCTTGTTTATCATATAGCCTGAAAGCTTCTTTTAATTCTTTGGCAAGTGCTTCTTCATCCTCTTCGTTCATAAAACCTTAAAAAATGACTTTTTTTAAACAATATTTTGAAAAATTTTGTAAAAAAATAAAGAATCTCATAATCTTACGAGCAGCAAGGGTCACAAATTCATTGAATTCAATTTGCCCCGACCCTAAAAAAGACCAAGAATTTTAATTTTGCAAATTCTACAAGTATTTTTTTTACACAATATATTTATGGACCATGAGCACATATGCAAACCATTTACTATTTTTATTCGTTGTTTATGAAGAAAAAATGGCAAAAACCATGAACAAGCCAAGCTTTATGACCATACTTAAGTTTAAATACTAATAGCATGTAGGTATGTGTAGTACTGTAGTATTGGTGACTACTATCCATCCCATGTACTTACCATATTAATAAGTAAGTAGGTTTAGTTAAAGTTTAAAAGCTAGACTTGAAAATTTCGAGTTGTCAAAAAATATGGTGGTTTTATTTACATTACATAAAGCATAAATTTTAAAATTTTATGAAGTATAAACAAAAACTAGATCATCACATCTGCTCAAAAATAAAATATCCTCATGAAATGCTCAAGATAATCTGATTTTGGACATGAAAAGTAATATAAAATTTATAGTCTTCAGCTCTAATCTAGTAAATCTAAATCTGAATTGAATTTTGCAAATGGCAAAGTTATAATAGTTTTTTTTGACGTAAAATTTAGGTAGGTTAGGTTAGAAAATGCTATTTATAATTTTTAGTAGATACTGAATAATGATATTACCATCTTCATCGATATCAGCAATAAGCTCTTTCAAAGTGGCAGCATTGTACTGTTGACCTAACATCCGCAAAATTGTTCCAACTGTATCCTATAAAACCAAAAACCAAAAATAACTTCAATTTATGGTTAGGTATACAGATTATAGTTGGAAATAGAAATAGGAATACCTATTTACAGTTATGTATGAATTTTTATAGATTATGATTATGATTTTGCTTTCAATTCAATTTAAGCTAGATAAATAATACCTATTTCTAATTCTAAATTCTAAATGAATAAATGGAATAGAATATAATAAGATCAGTATTGAACTCAAAAACGATAATTTTAATTTGTCTAATGCAAGATATTGCTATCTAGTGCTACTACAAGATTACAAGATCACGTTCATTTATCTACTTTTTAAAATATCATGCTAAAATATTAAGTTAAGGAGAAATCTGGATCTTTTTCTTCAAGGTCTGAAATACTAAGGGAAATCTAATACTTTGTAGAAGAATGACAAAAAACCAAAAATGGTAGGGTACTTTCCATGTTAAAATGTATGATTTTATAGAATATTATTCAATACCAGTATTTCCTACAATTCTGAAAGTTGAAAAATTAGTTAATGAAAAGGTAAAGGAAATCTTTCTTTATGTGAATTTCTACTACTTTTGTTTGCTTGTAAATTAAACACTGATTCTTAAATTCATTTATAAAAGCAGGAAGATTTTGAAAATTTTGAAAGAATTCAATATATTTAAACACCAACTCAGCCATTTAACCGTAAGTCAACAAAATTGGTCAAATTTATTAAAAGCTAATGGTAATACTAAAAACAATAAGACTTTTGGTTCCTGAAATTAGAATTATGATATGATCCATGAATGATATAAATACTAAATACATAAATAATGCTATCATTGAAGTCATTGTACTTAAAAATTTGGCAAAAAAAAGTCTTTCAACTTATCACTTGTGTCCTTATAAATCATATTTTATCAGCTGTACAGTATAATAAAGTGAATAAATTTAAAGCAACTTACAGGTGTAATGAAATCCCTCCCTTGAGCTATTAAATCGTAAAAAAATTGAGTTTAAATTGAAAAAATGCATTTCAAATTCACCATCTCTAATCTCAATCTCATTAATTAATTATAAAGATTACTCGTATCTATAAGATTATATGCAAGTACAACTTACCAAAACCTTGAAAGGCTTTTTTCAAAGCTAAAAAAACACACAAAGAAAGTTTAGAAAGAAAAAAAATAGCTCTAAAAAATATTCTTACTTTCCAATTGTTCTTTATCCAAATCATCAGCCTGTGTAATTAATGGGGTATAAATGAGACCCGATTAAAATTCCTGAGGTTTTTTTTTATATAAAAGTGATAAAATAATTACCATTTTGTGTCCTATATAAATTCCTCACAAAAAACTATTTCAAATGTGAAATTCCAAGCTTGAGAAGTGCTAGTGGTATTTGGATAATTTGTTCTGGTTTTAAAACAAGGGATTGTTTTAGCTCACTGGTTGTGCAAATATTTGAAAGGTTTTTTTTTTAAAAAGTCGACTACTAGTACTTGTAAGTAAGGATATGGAAATAATGTTAGAATTAAGTCAAGATAAAGATAGATTTTTTGTGCTGCTGAATGGTTTTAAAATATTTCTCAAAAGTCAGTTCGGCAAAGTGAAGGAGATAGTAGGAGATCTTGGTCTTGGTGTGTGTTTTTTTTGTACCCCAAACTCTGAAAAAATCTTTGACGAGTGTTTCAGGGTGCGTTTATGCGATGTGTAATTTAATTGAGTATTTTTAGATATTTGGGTGGATAGGGCCGAGAAACTGAAGAAATAATAAACCAAATGCCTAAATGTCTATAAAGTTTTGCAAATATAAATATTATATCTACATACATATCTACTAGTACTAATATACCAAGTATGTATAGGGACTACAAATATATCCAATTCTGAGCAAAAAATCTTTAAAAATCATTTCTTAAATCTATACAGAATTTTTGGAAAAATCACTTTACTACAAATTTTGTAGTCAATAGGGTACTTATGGTGAAAGCAGATTACTGTAATCAAATCATTAAAAGGAATTCTTAAGATTCTTTGGACCTTACATTTTCAATTTTCAAAGAAAATTTTGAAACTTTTTTAATTTTTTAGTTTTGGTAAGCCAAGGGATGTTTTTTGATGAAATTATACTAGAAAACCTTGTACTACTAATAAATGAAAGTGACTAAAATGCTTTTTGTTAGGATAATTAGATGATAAGTCGATTTTAAGTGACAGTTATCAGTTATCAGTATCAGTATTAGTAATTAGTAGGTACTACTAGGTAAATGCTTTTTTGACTAGAGTTTTCAAACACCCTGTACTACAATATAGGATACCCAAGTAGAGATCAGTTTGAGGATTTTGTTTTTTTCTAAATTTTACTTTAATAAAAACTTAATTTTAGGGAGACTTTTCCCAGAAGATCAGAAAACCCCGAGACAAATGCCAAATAGTGGATTTAAATTGCGCATAAAGTGACATAAATATAAATTAAATGACATACATAAGTATGTATGTATATATCAAATATTCAATGTTTTTATAGTTTACACATTTTAGATATTGAATTGAAATATTAGCTCGCAATAATTTGATCAAAATCTTGAGGAAAAATTACAAGTTCTCGTATAAATCCTTATGGAAAATGTCTTAGGTACATGGCTCTACTTGTATATAGGTAGTGATTGATAGCTAATCGTCAATCCATTCGGAATATGACTCGATTTGGCAGGGCTAAATTTAAAAATGTGTCATACCTTTCAATACCCTGGGCTTTTGTGATGGTTTACGACAATTTATTTATTTTTTCTACTTTTCTATTCCAAGAACTAAGTAAGTATCTAGTATCCTACTACAGTATAGAAGGATCCTTCTAAATGTCCTTATACTTGACTACAGAATACTTACTATAAATATAAGCAAACATAAACAGTTCAAATATAGTTTTGCTTTAAAAAGCAGGTTTTTTTGACACAAAATTATTTTCATAAAATTGGCAAAGAATCTACTATAGAGTATACCTACATAGCATATTAGATACTAATAATAAAATATATGATAACCTGAAATATATTTTTTGGTTGAAATATTTTAGAATATCATTCAACGAAAAAACTTTAAATAGGTATTATACGAGTATACTAATATAGGCTTACTTAAGAGCGCTATACTACCCGTCTGTCTATCATTTTTGAAGCCAAATTTTGCACAGTATAATAGACACTTTTGATAAAATATACAAAATTTCAAAAAATTATCAAAATTCTGAAGAAAATTATAATCCTAGTTTGATATCTTGAGATTTACCTTTATGAAGTTGAAATTTTTTTAGACCTTTGACCCAACTTTTGAGGATGCTTAGAGCTATTTTAGAGATTTAGAATTTAAAAGGTATGCTCGTACTGGACTTATAATGTAATACATATAACTATATAGATCCTACATATATAATGAACAATAAACTAGGTTGTAGAAATCCGATATAATGAGCAAAAATAACATGGTTTTAAAAAAATCGGATATAATTTGTTAAAAAATGATTTGGATATATTTTTTGCCTGTACTGTGAAAAGGCTTCTCAAGATTTCGTGTCTGTTTTTACTTTTGTGGCCAAGGCTTTCGAGTTCGAGAGATAGGCAGTTTGCCAATTAAATAAAAATTAAAAATATTCAAAAACTCAATATTACCTATCTACAAATACACCATGTATACTTAGGTACTAGTAGTTGTAGTAGAAGTGTAAGTATGGAATATTTAATGGAGCAGAACATTTTTTACAGTTTTTCTCAAATGTAAACTCAAATTGAAGCTAATTTATCTCAATTCGAATAAACTTGAATTAAATGAGAATTCAACTCTCTGAAATTCAGATTCAGAATTTTTATATAAAATCTTTAAAAATCATATTCGCATGCATATGTATCTGCCTACATAAAATAGTCTGGAAATCTTGAAGATCTTGTAGGACTAACTGATATACGGAGTACCATATACATTATTAGTGTTTAAAGGCAAGTATTAATTAGGCATTTAATAATGTCTCATGAAAAAGATAAATTTCCCCCACTTAAAAGCTAATTAATTAATTTAGTAAAAGATTATGGTCCTTCGTATCTGATTTAAGAATATCCTCAACTTTATGGTTAGGCTACATTTAACAAAATTTGAACAAAAATCTAATCTAAAATTCAAATTATCAGCTGGGATAAAGACCTCTGATTCTGATTCTGATGTAGTAGCGGTACATTTATAAATGGTAAATGAGATTATTATAATCTTCCAAAAATAAACGAGGGTGTGCCAAAATTAATTTGCATTCATTAAAAAGTATGCCCAAAGTGTCAGGAATCTCAAAGAAATGGGTTGACAAATGACTTGAAATTAAACAATTTGTTGTTGAAAGTAACAGAGAAATTTTAAATACATTGCTGACACTTTATCCTTTGCTTTGACATTTTAAATTCATTAATCTTAATGAACTCAAAACTAGTAGGTATTAGGTTATGTACTTTTTTTAATAGTACATATTATAGTTAGAAATATTTTTCCAAAAAATAAAAAGTAAAAATTGTGGTTTTAAACCTGATGAATCTGTGGGTAAAAGATAATTATATAATTATAGACCATCGATGGTTATCCAAGTTTTTCCCACTAATGACTCGAATGACACGCAAATACTTTGTCCAAATGTTTTTGTTTTAGTTTCAAAGAAATGCCATTGAATTTAAACATAGGTAGGTAGTAAATACCGAGTAATAAAGATACACCTAACTATGTCGACTGTGAAATATCAAAACTTTTTTCAAAGACAAGGTCGTCTAATTAAATTATATAATAATATGCAATGTAATAACAAGGGGAAATAATACTTGGTCGATTTAATTATGATAATGATTATTTATGGACTTGTACTTTTAGTAGGTACCTATCATACAGTAGACTTTTTTTTACCTATAAAAGTAAGTTTATTTTAAAAATCTCATTTTGATTATAAAAGGCAACCAGTTTTAGAAAAATTATGGATTTGGTTTTATTTGACTAAAAAATAGTTCAAAATTCTCGTTGGGTTGGGTTAGAACTACGAGCTTATTCAACTTTTCCTGAATTTTGTCAACAATGGAACCACCTACAAATGAAGAAAAAAATCTTTTAAATGAAGTACTTACCTAATCTACCTTGTTATAGATATATCAAAATTTTCATAATTTCAATGATAATTTTTAAAGTTTCGAGAGAGATTACTCGATTTGGGGTTAACTGGTGAACATAATGGAGATTATTATTTGCTCCGATGGCTAAGGGGTATATTGTACCTGTGCATTTTATTGTCCATTTTTTAATTAATTAATTAACTTTAGCTCGTGATTTAAACCTTGGGAAATCTGAAGAAATGTTGAGAACTAGCTTAGAATGGAGGAAACGAAGTCAAGTTGACAATATTTTGACCGAGTAAGACTTGTCTAAAACTTAACGATAAGATATACTTTTTTTGTTAGAGATTGATTCAAAATCATATTCATGTACCTACTTTTTCTAGATGGAATCCACCAGGTTAGATGATTTACATTATTTGTATTTGGTTAAACTGGATTTTTAACTTTGTTTAATTTTAGTTGAAATTCTGAAAAATTATCCATTTGAAATCATAGGATTTGACAAAAATAGTAGTCCAAGTAAGTTACAGTTTCAAAGTTACGAGTACAAACAAAGAATAGTAAGATTCTATTCTACGAAGTATTGTAAGATTGATTGATCGATTTTAATTAGGTACAAATCAGGTAATTAATTCTCTATTATATTAGGTAGGTTATGGTTATATATATGTAATAATAATAATAACACAGTTTTTTTAAAATAAAAAAAAGCTAACCGTATTAGGTATACAGTGGTATATACAGGAGTATTCGTTAGTATTTTTACAAAAGTAGATACAAAAGTAAAGTACTAGCTTATTCTATAATAGCTTGCCTTCGTGTATGATATGGTTAATAGTAATATTCATCAGTGTAATATACCTTACTATAATCCATTTTACTTATAATCCTTACATTATAATCCTTATAATCCATATTGGTACAAGCCAACAGTACATCTAATCTAGTTACTTAAGTGTAACCACTCATTTGTAAGACAAGTCATCGGAAAAATAAAATAATAATCAGTAGGGATATCAAAACCAAAATCATCCTTAAGTAGCTCAATTGATTTTTTGTGATTCCAAGTCACTGGAGAATAGCCGAGTGGTCAGGCTACATGGGTGAAAGTCTGATATGATCAAGGTTCGAATCCTTGATCGAGATCAAACTCTGGTGACACTGGCCGATGATGATCAAAATAACTGACATGTAGAATGCATGCTAGGTTAGGTTTAAGTTAATTTATGACGAAAACCTATTAATTTGAGGCCTTAATTTTTATACTTTTTTTTAAAATTTACCTTCTTATAATTGAGAACTTTGCGTAAAAATGTTAATTATTAATTACATACCTATTTACTCTTGTTTAGTACCCTATCTATGTAATAAAGTACCTAGGGTAGATTAAATATCAGTACCTAAATATTAATTTTTTTAGTTTTTGAAAAAGTCACTTTTCCTTAAAATTTTTTGAACTTTAGCAAAAAGAGAAATAGAATCTAAAATTCTTAGGACTTAGGTAGGTATAGCTAACACCTACATAAAAAGAACTTCTTTTAAGTATACATATTCTTGTATAGGTAATTAAAATTAAACAAGAAGCTTTTATTACTTATACTACCTATAATAAGTATAATCAAATCAATTATTACTTTTAATCTGTCTATAATGTAAAAAAAAACTAGTCTGTGTCCTTCCTTTCGGGAAATGGGATGTGAAAAAACTGGTAGCTGAGCATGGGAAATCGATGTATGTCAAATACAATGACTATTTACATGAGACAGGTAAGAAATTGACAAGCTTATACAATTAGCTACAGCTTCATATCATTAAAAATATAAAGCCTTTGAAAAATATTATTTTTAAACGATCTTTTCACATAGTTATGAAAGTAATGAAAGAAAAAAGGCAATCTGATGGTGTCCATGTCTGGCAGTATATCACCATTTTTGATCTTGAAGGCTTTTCCATCCGTCAAATGACAGCTATGGGAAGTTAGTTTATAAAATAATTATGACATTTTTTTGCAAAATATAAATTACTTAAATTTTTAGCTGTAGACGCAATTTTGGAAACAGTAAGGACTTTCGAGGTAAAACCATCCCTTGACCCTTGAAATTGAATTTTTAATATTTAAAAAAATTCATTTTAGGCGAATTATCCTGAGACGCTGTTGAAAGCCTATGCAATCAATGGTAATTTACCCATATTTTTAGTTTAGCATTGATTTGAACATGTTATGGTATGTATGGACTTATTTATTTTGTAATTTTTTCAGCACCAAGAGCTTTTACAATACTGTACGCAATGATCAAACCCCTGTTGACTCAAAGAACTTTGAATAAAGTGGAAATTCATGGGGTGAATGCGAACAAATGGAAAAAAGCATTGTTGGCAAAAATACCAGCCAGTGAACTTCCACCTGCATATGGTGGAAATAACACGAGCATTAAAAATAAAAATGTAAGTTTTGAAATCAGTTTATCAATTCTATAAAAATTTTCTAATTTCTGACATGCCATTAGATCTTTGAAGAAAAAGCGAATCCAAATGAAATTGATAAATCCATTTCTGAAGAGGATTCAAACTTAATTGCAGTTACAATCGAAGGTAAATATAATCTAAATCTAATTAATAATTACTTATGGTTAATTGAATCTTGAAGCTGGCGAAAAACTTGAAATTGCCTATGATATACAGCAACCGGATACAACTATCAAGTGATTTGACTTTCTTAAAATTCAAAATTTCAATAACACTTAATTGATTTTATTTTAGTTGGGAATTTAAGACAGATGATTTCGATGTCGGATTTTCCATATTTGAAGGTTCGAATGAGATCTTGCCTTATCAAAGGGTAGACTCACACGAAGATAAGCAAAATGGAAGCTTCGTTTGCACTAAACCAGGCAGATGTAAGCTTTTTTAAACTGTTTCAGCTGGTTTAATAAATTGAATTTTTAATATGCTGATAGATACAATGGTATTCGACAACACTTATAGTCGTCTGAGATCTAAAACCATATACTACATGGTCACCATGTCATGTCCAGACTTTGATGATGAGGATGAAATCACATCACTATAAGTTAATTTCTATAAGTTAATTTGTAAAATCTCTGTATTTTTCTAGCATTTTTTAAATTATGCTGAACTTTAGTTTTTAGTTTAGTTTAATTACAGTTACAATTTGTGATTAGTCAAGAATAAGAAAAGAATTTTGTGAATCTTTATCAAAATTTAGTATACCTACTTACCTAATTATGTAATAAAATGCCTAGCCCTAAATCTAAATACTTAAGGTCTAAGAATAAGAATAAGGTGCTTAAATAAAATTTGAAATATAGCTTGATATACGAGTATTATGTAAGTTACAAAATAAATAATTAATTACAAATTACAATACCATTTCAAAGTCTTTCTCACTTGATCCTGCTAAGCATAAAAGAAATTTAAGAGTATAGGTAAGATAGGCAGTAGATAGGCAGAAATCAAGATCCGAAAATAGCTCATTATTCTTGGCCGATCGTTAAAAATATACTAAAATATCTATGTTTCCTATAATCTATATTTAATCTACCCAAAAATAATTCTAATTCGGCTAAATTTTATGTATTAAAAGTACCTACCCAAATAGTAAGGTAATTGGTTTATATGTTATAGGTAGGTACTTGAGATTGAGATTTGATAAAATATCTAGGCATAGTCAGCATTTGTAAAAAAATTATGTACCTATTTGCATTTACATTACCTAGAAATATTCCCGTGATATATATCACGGTCTAGTTTTAGCAGATAAGAAAGCTTTAATTTAATTTTATTTATTTAACTAATTCAAGTATTTGATAATTTGTACATTCATATTTTAATAACTACAAAAGAAAATCTTATAATTATATAGGTAATCCATTTTTCATTTTTTACCATGGTAATGATTCTCCCATGGTTTTTTATGGATATACAATGGTAAGAACCATCAAATTGTAGAATCCAATTAGTATATTTATAATTTTTTACCATGATAATATTTTCCCATGGTTTTTTATGGATACACCATGGTTAGAACCATCAAATTGTAAAATCCGTTTAGTATATTTATAATTTTTTACCATTATAATATTTTCCCATGGTTTTTTATGGATATACCATGGTTAGAACCATCAAATTGTAGAATCCATTTTGTCTATTTTTCATTTTTTACCATGGTAATGATTCTCCCATGGTTTTTTATGGATATACCATGGTTAGAACCATCAAATTGTAGAATCCAATTAGTATATTTATAATTTTTTACCATGATAATATTTTCCCATGGTTTTTTAT